>MJUT01030406.1:9479-26970 GCA_002080005.1 Gigantidas platifrons
ATATGGGAAATAAGAGAACAATGAGCTTTGAATATAATATGGGAAATAAGAATGAGCTTTGAAAATAATATGGGAAATAATAGTACACAATGCTTTGAATATAATATGGGAAATAAGAGAACAATGAGCTTTGAATATAATATGAAAATAAAAAGAACACGGTGCTTTGAATATAATATGGAAATAAAGAGAACAATGAGCTTTGAATACAATATGGGAAATAAGAATGAGCTTTGAAAATAATATGGAAATTAAGAGAACACGGTGCTTTGAATATAACTATATATAATAATGAGTTGAGTGGACAATTAAAGTTAAACTCCTTTATCTCGTAATCTAGAAAAACTCGATTTCTTGTATAACATGAAGAAAAATACATGTATGTGTCTCTTGTAGAAGTTGTAAATATAATGTGATCCTGGAAAATCCAACAAAATGAAGTGAAATTATTGGTTCCATTCGAAAAGACACAATGATGTTTGAGTTATTAACAAAAGTAACGCGATGGGTGCCACTAGTGGAGTAGATACTGTTTATCCTTCTTGGGCACCTGACTTCACTTCAGCTTTTTATTTTGGTCCTTCTTGTTTAATCTTTAGTTATTTGTGTAGTGTTTTGTCAAACATTGATTTTTTTTTTTTGGTCCTTTTTCGATTTCCGGCTCCTGGTTAACCTTTCCGCTTCTTCAAACTTCGTCGATTGTAGATCTGTAATTTGTCTTATAAAAAAGATTTACATTGATTATGTATTAATTTAAACATATATGTCAAATATTTCATTGAAAGTAATTAATACATTTTCATGTGGATTTACAAATACCTATGCAATCGGTGACTATCACCACTGATGTTGTGGGTTCGACTCCCGCTCAGAGCGAGGAGTATAACACTATGTGATAAAGTTAGTCAGTGACTTGCGACAGGTCGGTGGTTTTATTCGGGTCCTCCGCTTTCCTCCACTAATAAAACTGACCTCCACGATATAACTGAAATATTGTTGAAAGTGGCGTTAAAAACCATAAAACCAAACCAAAACAACATTTTTATATTTAAAATAAAATTAAATAAAACAATTTAATTCTACCTGGTATATAATTCTGTTCAGGTTGTAAACAAATTTCTATATAGTTATCCTGATTTGGCGTCGTTTTTAGACAATGGTAAAAACTTGGATTCTTACATTTCTGTACTGCGTACGCATTTTTCAGAGCCGGCGGAGGACACTGGTCACATTTCACGTACAATAAAATGTGCATACACTGTAAAATAACAACTCATTCAAAACAGTATCAAATATAACAATACAATAAGAATACTATGGATCTGTAATACCCTACTAAGGTTTCAAAAACATTAAAAGCAATTCTTAAAAATCTTCCATATTTAAGATTTCATTAGGCAATTAATTAAATACTATTTTTTCTCTGGTATTCTGTCTCCCAAAATTCTGACACCTCGTTAAAACGATATTGCTTAGAGAGAAAAAAATTAAAATGACATTAATCAAATATTCATTTAGTCGATCACGAGTGATATATTATTGGTGTTTATCGTCACTTTCGTCAATTGTTCAGCAACATCGTGACTAAATAGGAGAGGGCAGTGTGAACTCATAAACAGAACCGACCGGAGAATCCCCCGGGCGTCGGTAGGTGTCTGGAAACTAAAACACTTAAGATTGATACTTGAGCTCGAACCCACATCAGTATTCTCATGTTTGTGGTCCGAAGTCAGCAATAATGACGACTCGGCCACCCCAGGTTCCTTCATTAACAATGAGAAAAGTATAACCAATTGTTTGTATTGAATAATTATATACGGCATTTTGTCTTATTTAGTAATGTATTTAAACAAAAAGTGTCCAATGTTGATTGTTGTTTTATTTCTGGAACAAATACAAAACATTGCATAATTCGTTTCACCTACATTTTTAAAGAGTGTTTAGTGTGACAATGTATAATGTAAGATGAGAGGCGGATCCAGACATTCTGAAAAAGGGACCATCTACATGTTTGGCTCTTAGAGTGGAGAAGGGACGTTAGCAAAGAAATCCTTGTAATTCTTACAAAATATCCCCGGTAAGAGCTTGGTTGGGCATGAAGCACACCTGGATCTACCTTTGACGATTATACTGAAATCTGGTCTCTCCCCAAACATACAATATATACTTAAGAAGTGTGGAAAAACGCATCTTACCATGAACAATGTTTTCCAGTCCATTCTGAATTCAGTAGGTATCAGACTATATGACACATCACTGAAAAAATATTTTTTACTTATTTTAACTGTTTTCCAGAAGTATAACTAAATAAGGAAGGGTAAAATACTCATTTATAGGTATTATGAAGATAAATAGAACGATCGGTTGAACGAGTTTCTTATGTTATTAACTTTTTATCGATTTAAGTACCCGGTATGTAACCTGATATGTTTTCTTTTTGATAACATATTAATTGTTTTTCAGTGACTAACTATTACAAGATATTTCATGGCAGACGATCGAGTTATATATATAAATTAATTCCACCTTATATAAAAATGCTGGATTTTCATTGGATAAAAGCTATGTTATTTTTCCACAAATATTATGATTTTCTCCAATTTTTCCTTCACCATGGTATTTTTCCCCCGCCATTTTAAGTGCCGTGGTGATTAAAAATAGTAGTATTTTACATTCCGATGCTCTCGGGATTTATCTTCAGGTAATGATAACCACCGATATTTTTTAATAATGGCCGAATCAGCAGACGGCAGGTCGGAAGTAATTCTGCAGCTGAAAATCGATTTACCGACGCTACCGAGGAGGATGTGTTCAATATTTTAACGAATATTATTTCAAAAAACACAAACAAATCAAAAACATTTGCCATAAAGTTACTGCATGATTACTGCTTGTCAAAAAACCGAAATGTTGGCTTCGAAAATATGGATATTAACGAACTGAAAACGCTTTTGAAGGAATTCTACATTAATCTACGTAATCAGGACGGAGAATTGTACTCCCGCTGCAGTTTCGTTGTCATTAGGCAGAGTTTAAATCGATATTTAAAAAGTCCTGCAGTAGGTAAAACATGTGATACTGATATTATTGCTGATTCAGATTTTACCGATGCCAATACTGCTTTTAAGGCTATGTGTAAGAAAATGAGGCAAGAAGGCAAAGGCAAAGTTCACCATAAACCATCCATTCAAAAAGGGGACATTATTAAACTGTATAACCATCCTCGTGTGTTCAATCCAAACATTCCCAGTCTTCTTTGAAATCATCCTGTATTTTTGTAGGAGAGGGCAGGAAAATTTACGAGAAATGAAACCTGATGATTTCGAAACTAAAACTGATGATGATGGCAAACAGTATATATGTAAGGTTACCTCTGAACTGACAAAACATCATCAAGGGGTTGAATCGGAAGACTTTGAGCCTGAAGGGGGGCGAATGTATGCTACTGATACCCCAATGCGCCCAGTAGCATCATTTATTAAATATCTGAACAAAAGACATCCAGACTGTGCTGCTCCGTGGCAGCGCCCTAAAGATGTATACGATGATGAAAATGAAGTTTGGTTTGAGAAGAAACCATTGGGAGTCAATAATCTTGGTGAAATGATGTCGAAATTTTCGAAAGCTACAGATCTATCAAAGACATATACTGATCACTCCATAAGAGCTACTTGCATTACTGTGTTGAATGATAGCGGTTTTGAGGGCCGTCACATTGTAACTATTTCGGGACATGGGAGTGAGGAAAGTATAAAAAAAAACCTTCTGCAGTGACACATCCGACAAACAGAAAAGGGACATGTCTAAGTCAATTTCTGAGTATAAAACAGTACGTGATAATGCAAATGTGTTAACAAGTGTTGCCGGTATTGATGACCAGTTTGATGCTAGTATTTCAGAAAATGAGCATCACAAACTTCAGCGTCACAAACTGAAGAACTTATGAATGATATTTTACAAGGAAATGTACATCTTCAGCCTTTAAATCATATCTCCAACATGCCAAATAATGAGATTTCAAGGATTAAATTAGCACCTGTACAGTCAGGAATTGAAACTAATATTGTAAATGACAACAATTCAATGGCTAACTTGGCACCTGGACAGTCAGGAACTGCGAAAAATCCTGGACCATGCAGTCTAATGTTCCCTAGTTGTACCGTTACTATTAATATGGCACAAGAAGAGACAAAAGTACTTCATTTGAACATATTAAAAGTGTTTTTTTCAATTGTTATTGTTGAAAGTTAAAAGTTAAGCAAAAGTATAAAACAGATAACTTGTTATTTCTTTGCAATGATAATTAAATGTGATTTGATTGATTTTTTTGTGTTTTAACGCCACTTTCAACATATTTCAGCTATATCATGGCGACCAGTTTTAGTGGTGGCGGAAGCCGGAGTACCCGAAGAGAACCACCGACCATGGGCAAGCAACTGGTAAACTTTATCACTTGCGAGTCGAGTGCACCCTTTTTTGTAATTTACAAAGCCGGTCGCGAACCCACGCCGTATTGGTGATAGGCTTGTAAGAGTATTAGATCCAGCGATCTAACTCATTGCGCCACCCGGGCCCCTAATTAAATTAATTAAATGTGGATGAACCTTAATGAGCTCATGTCATCACTTGGTATCTGTCATTGAACATGTTGAACTATGGAAAACGTGTACCAAAATCATCTCCAAAATGCCAGGACGTCTAGTCTACAATTTTGATAAAATTTGGCCACAATTATTATGTTTATATTTCATGAAATTGCCCTTTAACTTTGCGAAAAAGTACAATTGATAAATTTGTCCTCTTCATGAAATATTTACAATGTACATGACTTAAAAACTGAATAATACACTATGACCATATCTGAGATTAGTTCCAGATTTCAACTGAAAACCATGGGTAGGAGGAATATATTTTGGCTAAGTAAAAAAAAATACATTGTAAGGGCTACAATGCATGTGATCACGTGTATTTGCAAAATACATCCTCGTTGTCCAAGAGATCATATTGTAAATTTCATGAGCTGCAACACTGTAAAAACCTGTGCTTGTCTGATTCAAGGGAAAATATTCGGTGGAATTATAGAAATATACCAAGCTTGTAAGTGGTATATTTCTATAAAATTATATTTCGTATTTTATTGTCTTTCTTTGTTTGGTTGATGGTGTTTAACGCCACTTTCAACAATATTTCAGTTATATCGGGGCGGTCAGTTTTATTGGTGGAGGACCCGGAGAAAACCACCGACCTGTCGCAAGACACTGACAAACTTTATCACATAATGGTACCGGTGTACACCTCACCCTGAACGACATTCGAACTCAAAACATCAGTGGTGATAGGCACTTATTGCAAATGTAGTTGTATATCCAACTACCATATGAGCACGACCACGACGGCCCCAGAAAGCACGGGAAATGGTTTAAATAAATTTGATTGTCGGAACATGTCAAAGTGTAGATGAATGACCACTGAAATACAAAAGCATATTGGACATTATACTGGTATATCAGAGGTACAAGTGTATAATCTGAATGTTACTTCATTTTATGTACTGGATTTTATTTACTGTACATTTCTTATTATAGTACAACCATTTGTTATCTTGAATAGCAACATTAATAATGCATGACCTCATTTGTTGATAATTAGCTGAATCTCATTTATTATGTATTTCCGGCCGGTACCGATGTTTACTGAAGTTGGAATATGGCAGATTGTTGTCAGATTCAATTCATTGAGAAAAATGTGGTTCTGCTTTCTAGACATTAATATGGGACGAAGTCCCAACTATGGTAGAAATAGCAATTTTTTTCTATATACTAATGACTAAATTTTCAGGCACCGGAAATGACATACCGGAAGTCAATACATGGTTAAATCTGTGCAGAAAATCGGATGCGGACGTTTCGTAACCTGGTCGTTTCGTACCTATATCGGGACTTAACAAACGACGGAAGATTTGGGTCTGGGTCCCCCTATTTTAACCAAATCTGGATCCACCCTCGGTCTACTTTGAAAAAATATTATAGGTCCATATATCCGAGTTAATATTGTTTAAAAAAAAATATTGGACTTCGTCCCAAGTTAGGTAACACCTATTATCATATTATAATTCATCCAGATTTGAATCGTTGCTATCGTAGATCGGCACTAATAAAGGAGCTATGGATTTGCACAATATTTCTTAATATTGTATCATAAATATATTATCAAAAATAATAATCGTCAATAGGAATCATTCACCGCTTCTCCCGTTTGGTGACGCTACTGTTCCATAAGTGGTCAATTGTGCGTTTGAATCACAAAGACGCTTGTATCCTAACGTTAACCTAATGACGGCACTGAATTATAAAAATTGAATGGTGCAAACATTGAAGCTTAACTAGTACAGTGCGGGTGATAATACCTGTTAGAAGTATAGATTTAGTTGACGAGTATATGTAAAATAAAAGTATTATCTTTAAGTCGCAAGAAAAGAGTTTTATTATGACCATATTAAGAAATAAAACGACGTTTACAAGCCATATCGGCATGTACCTTGGTGTAGCCTATACATGTTCATAAAAGGTCTACATGATGTTTGGTTACTCACACTGCAATACTGATGAACTTCATTACAACATTTTAAAGTATACCTGAATTTCGGGAAATACTACCTCCAAGTGAACAAAATAGAATAATAAAGTCCCTGTCTCCACATACCGTCAAATTTTGAATTAATATATCTAGGTCTCTCTATATTTAGGCAATCTTCAAATCTAAATCACACTCTTTAAAATTATTTGGTACAAATTATACAAATAATATATTCCTTCTTCGTGTAGTGTTATTAACTGTTAAAGATTCGACAACAAACGGGTTAATCCTAGCATTTATTTTAGAAAGATTTTGAGCAGATGCATTATGAATTGCATAATAAATACTTAAATAAAGAAAATTCGTTGTTTCTTACTATTTTAAATTATTTTCGACAGTTTTTGGTAGCATTCAAATATTTTGTACAATCAGACTGGCGGATCATCGTAAAAAACCTGGAACTGCCATACAATGTAAAACTAAAGACTCAAGTTGTCACCGACAGAATTCCGTCGGGTTTTAAGTGGGATTCGTGCTGATCAATCTTCAGTTTTCTGTGTAGTTTTTTGTAGACCACCACTGTTTATCATTTTGTCCTTTTTCTTTTGGCCATTGCATTGCCTGCCCTTCTTCGATATATGACTTCCGATAACCCTTTTGTAGGTTTATTCCATTCTAATGCAGGTAAAAACGTTATTGATAACTTTAGTTAGCTACCTGTTATTGAAATGAGCAGTCAAACGATTTAAATTACAATTTCAGTAATGCTACGAAAAAAAATCGGGAATTTGCATAAAACCCAGCGTTCTATACAATAAACAATAAAAAACATAATCAAATGTAAACGTACACGATTGGAAACGCACGGACTACTGGGTTTGGTGTTTAACACCACTTTCAACAAATTTCAGTGGGGGTAGGTTTTATTGGTGGAGTAAAACGGAGACCACAGAGAAAACCACGCACCTGCCACAAGTCACTGGCAAACTTTATCACATAATGTTGTATCGCTTGGGCGAGATTCGAACTCGCAACGTTAGTGATGATAGGTACTGATTGCATAGGTAGTTGTAAATCCAGCTACCAAACGATCACCACGAAGGCCCCTTACAGACTACTGAGTTAAATATTGTAGAACTAGATACATATGGTAACTATCGTGATAGAACATTACATAATAAAAAAATATATATTTTATTTGGTATACTGATACCCTAATGAAGAATTTGTTAAATTTTGAAAAAGAATTGATTGAAAATAGAAAATCGTGAATTTAATGGTAAAAAGTGGGAAGGGAGGGGATGAGAATCTAAAAAGATTTTTTTTGTGTGGCTTAAACTAAAAATTGAAACTAAAATGAGAAAAGGAAAATATGTGTGAAAAATAAAAACTGTGATCATCTAGGCAAGGATTTGAATAGTAGAACTACTATATAAATCCTTGATCTAGGTAGGGAAGGTCAATTAAGTTTTCCCTTTCCCTAAACTGGATATATCATACAGATGAAGAATATATTTTGCTGATTTTTTTTTTAAATAATCATAAATGTGTTCCCTTTGGATTGTTAATTACAAACATAAATTTGTAAATTTGTGGATTGTTAATTACAAACATAAATTTATTTTGAATAAGCTCCCCTTTAAATTATATAAAGTACCAACTATGCTACCTGAAAAGGTGTCTATACACACAGAAATTCTATTTGCTCATTGTTACAAGGTTTTTTTTTATTATTACTTGTTCTTTTTGTGTTTGTTGAAAATTGTATATTACTGCCTATAGGTATAAATAAATTTGTTGTGTTCCTGTGTATTGTACATGTATGGTTTTGATTTTTTATCCTTTTACCCAGATTTTTATTATTAGTCAGAAAGGGACAATTTTTCCCAGAACAAAAATTTTGTTTCAGAGTGCATTTTTTTTTCAGGTACAAAAATGTAGCATCGAAATCTTTTTATCAGTAAAATACACCCTTTTCCCCTAATGCTAATGCAAAGAAATGAAATGTGATACACGTATACACCGTCAGGAATTTACCTAATATCCCTGTCGTACTGTAGTCAACTTTCCAGCGCAATGGATGTAAGAATAAGATACAGTACTATTAGAAAAAAAAAAGAAGCGGCCCGTATTGAATATCCCGCAATACGGGTAACTTCTTTTGTTTCATAGTAGTTTATCTAACTTGTACAATAATGTTATAATTTATAAAATTAAAAAAAGTCGTGAGAACAGTTTTGTTTGTGAACGAAATGTACAGAATTGTCCTAGTCATGTTATAAGGGCATTATATATTGACGTGTCCTTGTACCTAACGTTAACAATCCAAGCGTCATCGAGATTAAAACGTTCCGCTAACCACTTATGGAACAACAGTGACGTCTGTCGAAAGAAATTTGGTGAATGATCCTATTGTTATTACATCAGTCAAACTTTGATACCTTGGTAAAACAATAAATAATAGATAAACCTTTATTTGGTGTACGTGATATAATAATTTTATTTATCTAACATTATGTACGTTTTCCTTTGAAATTAACGGAAGTAGTCTGTCTAATACAAGGTGTCTGATACAAGATGTTGTATCACCACACTGTGGTGATAAAAGAATGGTGCGACGTTGCACGAGACGTTCTCTGCCAAACTCCTTTGTCATGACGTCATATCATTGGAATCCGGCGAAAAATACATCAATGTAGGTTACGTAAAGACATAGTATCAATATTTCTGGCAACTGTAAGGTCCACATTTCTTTTTTAAAAGCGTTGTCGGATTGTACAGTGATACTAATATGAGTAGGCATGGCCTATAGAGAGGACGTTTATAAGTATTTGTAATATTGGACCAGAAAGATGCACAAGTGCATGCATTCCTAACAGCGATTACATGTAGGATTAAAATATTAATAATGGGACATTTTCTATTGACATTCAGAATTTCTATGAGCCATTCTTTAACATTCTTTGTAAATATTTCTGATTTCAATGGGACATTTTCAGATGGAATATGTGATAAATGGCACATGGCCCCCTCTGATCCCAATCACTGCTAACAACTCAAACTTTCCAGTCTGGAGATACAGAGTAGAACATTTCTTCAGAAAGTCGAAATATAAATCAGGGGATCATCTGAACGAGTTTAGTAAAACACATTTTCCTTCATAAACTTGACATGGCAAGACCCAAATTACATTGACTTTTTCAAATTCGTTAAATGTTTAAAGTCATCTTCTAAGTAAGTTCTACCTACTTTATCGTAAATTACTTCTTCTACATCCGCCGTTGATATGTTATAAAACGTTGACTTGATTGAGGGTGCAAGACAAATCGGCATTTGGTTTCGATCCCGGTTTCCATCATACATGTTTGTTTAAGAACTACTGCTTTCAAATTAATCCATATGTTATCGAATAAAAATATTAACACACGCATTTTCAAATACATAATCAAGGATAATCCTTGACATAATGTACCATCCACGATTTTTAAGTAGGAAATATTACGAAATCAGAAAATAATTTGTGACAGTGCAGTGATACGTCATACGAGTAGCTGCGGAACCGTAGCCCTTTATGGTCCCTTTTTTTTCGGTTGCCAAATAGATGTATTATTTTAATTTACTGAATAAAATAAAATATTTTAATTTTTTAAAACAAAACAAAGTTGCTATTGTTATTATTTTTTTATGACAGTAGATACTTTCGGATTTAAGCTGGCTTACACATCCGGGCAGCATGGTGCCCCAATTCTCGCAGATATATAGACGCGAGGGCGACGCGAGAAATTGAGCATTAGTGGTGTAGTCTTCGTGGGGGTCTACCGACGTGTTCTAATAATTATCCATCTTAAGACTATAACCCATGATTATAAGTGTATCTTAAACCCTGTTAGCATACGCAAGTTAGCATACCATGAATCAAATAATGTATATGAAATTTTTAAATATACAACGGAATGGAAACTCGGATATGAAAACAATTGCATATGTATGGAAATTTATAGAGTGTTTAAATTTAATTTACCTAAGAAAATCTACTTTAAAAAAAATGAGAATATGTTATAATCAAGAATAATTTCAATGAGCAATTGAAGCCGTCATGGTCGTGTTTATATGTTACCGTAGTTGAATTTACATCTATGTATTATATCAATAACTGTCACCACAAAAGTTGGCAGTTTGATTTCCACACATAGCGAGGTGTACTCGATATAACCTTATGTAATAAAGTAACCCACATAATTGAGGCAGATTGATGGTATTCACTTGGCATCCCGGCTTACACCACAACCATAACAGAAAGATACAACACAACTAAATTAGAGTGACCTAAAGCAACCTTAGCTCATGTCCTAATTCTCTAGACAGACAGACGACCCTGTAAAGTAAACACGTAGATATCTAATTTAGCAGGACACGTTTCTAGAATAATCTTCATCAGGTATACTCACATTCAAACAACTGTATACCAAATAATTTAAAAGTCTTAGGGAGCAAGCAAGCCAACGAATTTAGCGTTCAGGACGTGTTTCTGGAATAATCTTCATCGGATACACTCGTAATCAAAACAACTGGGAAAGCCAAATGTCTTAGGGAGCAAGTAAATCAAAGGACCTAAACAGGATAGCTAAAATTAGCTAAGGTCACCCATGGCTGATAATTGTTGACGAAATTTATGCTTTCATGTTTATTTATGTGTTTTGTCATAATAAAGGACGCACCTCTTGTTAATATCATGAATTTTCTTTAAGCACTCCTTTTGCTAAAATTGGCAATTTGCAAGCTTTGCATTGTAATCAATCTATTGTACCTTTATTGCTTTAAACACATCACATCGTGCTTCTCTTCCAGACATCCAATACACTAGCTTCTGTGTTTGTCTTCCGTTGTTTAGGAGTTCATGTGGGTCGTGAGTTATGGTTCTTGATATTGTAGGTGGTGCTGTAATATGGTTGGTACAATAGTGCATATAATTTTAACCTGTATATAATGCACAACTGCTCATGAAGGCCAGATTCCCTTAGGTGGCTTTTATATACAGGTTTGACTTACATGGAATCTTATCACAAAGAGTTGAAAATATACAGATAAGTGTTCTGGATGGGATATATTGATCGATTTTTGTTTTTGTTTGCGTCAACTATATTGATTGGTTAATCTTTGTTTGAATGGGGTGCATTTAAATCATATTCATACAAACAATTATAATATATCAGGTAGGTAAAAAGGCTACACCTGGATGAGCATGTGAACAGATGCTTTGATTTTCATCAGTAAACGAAAATAAAGTTAGAGTAGGAAACTTTTGAGTTGCAACTGGCCACTAATGACAACTCATAACGCTCTGTTCATTAGTAATTGCTTTTTAGAGCATTTAGTGTAGCATTTTCCAAACACGAAGCACGAGTTTATTATTTAATAGTCCCACACACTTATCAGATCTAGGGATTGTACACCATATCTGGGGAATTATTTCACATATACCATAGGGGGTCGTCTTTGGGTCTTTAATTTATTCAACCTTTTTATTTAATTTAAAAGGCAACAGGTAAGCGAATATGGTTTTAAAATTGATCTTAGAAGTAACAAAACCTCTGAAGGACTGAGAATATTTTTTTCTTTTGGCCATTGTGTTGTCTGTTCTTCTTCGATTTACGGATTCTGATTGCCCCTTTTTTATCTTCAAACAATTCTTAGATAACCTTTCATCCATCTTTGATATCTAATAATATGCAAGGTACTTAAATATATCGACCAATCTGACAACAGCTCTCTGTGTCCTGTGAGGTTTTAATACCACAAGAGTTGGTAGGCTCTTCTTCCATTTTGGCTGTTTAACATATGAACCCCGATGTGTCGTTATATCTTAGTGTATATCCAACTTGATTTTTAAAAAGCTACACCCAACATCTAATTTTAATGGGATTAAGTAAATCAGAGAACAGGTAAGAAAACTTGGATTTCGAATCGCCCCGAAAAGATACAGCACTTCTTCAGGGTCCTTAGATTACAATTTGTGGTAGGTTTAGTATTTGACATGCAGTGGTTCTGAAGTAGAAAATGTGAAAAGTGTACGATATTCTCACGAATGTACAGAGAGAGAAGGAGGCCGGACATTTTTCGATTAAAAAAAAACACCTTAGCCTCAGTCTCAGGTTATTAAATATTGGTTATGGTAAATGATCTGTTTATAGACAGGAATGACATCTTAATAAATCTAAATGAAAAATGAACCTTTCACTATTTAACGTTAATGACCATATCTACATGTATGTGTGGCTATAGTATTTTGTCTTCATATATGCTCAAATTAAGTTTATACATTAAATTACTAGGCTATGCAGGTACACCATATGCAGTATGTAGAAAGGAAACTTAAGTGATTGCCATTTCTAAATTACAAAAATATCACGGCTTTGAATTTAAATCAGTAGTTCTTTTCAAGATGACTTATTGTTATAAGATGTCAGTTTTGGTTTAAAAATATATAAAAATTGCTGTCAGTTTACCTTTTTTGTGCATATTTTAGTTCTTGATTTGAACACAATACTATAACAAGATTTGTATGTTCGTAGTCATTGGGATAACGCATTAAGCATACTGCGTTAAAGGACACCTCTATATAAAGGACAACTGCTTATAAAGACCACATTTATAGGTTCCATTGTGTGACCTTTATACACATGTATGACTGAATATATAATACAAGGACAGTATAGTATATGTTACACTTAGTTGTCTGTCTATATTTATCTATGTATTATTTTGTTTCCGCAAATTTCGAAATAATATTTATTATGACATACAAAGAGGGACGGGGACTTCGTGGTCGTGAATGTATGGTAGTTGGATTTACATGTGCAATCAGTTCCCATCACCACACACGTTGTGAGTTCGAACCGCCATCATGTCGATGTGTACTCGTTATTATATGGGATGTCTGTGTGTGTATTTAGCAATTTCTATCTTTGTCATATTACACAATAAAAAGCAATCTAATGATATCACAGGAAGACATAGAAGTGAGTTGAGTATATTGTACATTGACGATATGCTAGATATGTTAGACATTGAAATATTACTCCTGGGGGACATCTTAATCATGGGTAATGTTATATAAAGAATCCTTTTCCTTTAAGGACTACATGATGTTCCTGTATAACAATCATTTCGTTGTATTAAGCAGCTCTTATTTTTTTCCTGTTAATGATTGTTGTAGAGTGGTAATACAAATGTATGTCCCTTTATCAAGGATTTGATACTAACATCTACCGGGTTGTTTATTTAATCTGTTATCGTTATTTTTTCAGACAAGTTGGTATTATTTCCCTAAGAATTGCTGAACTAGTTAGCTCCTCCATTACTTGTAAAGTGATAGTTTTTTTGTACAATTTGATATCTTGATACTTCTACTGCGCTACGAATTGTTTCGTCCTCTGATGTAAGCGATGGATAGTTTGTCGATTTTATTGCTTTGATCTCGATGGCAGATTTCTTGAATTTCACGTTTTGGTCTTCTCTTTTGGTCTGCCGTGTGTTTCTATTGTATGTTCTTATGATGGTAGTTCAGGTTGTTTATGGTCCATTATCATGTCGATGTTTAAATTGCTTACATTTGTGAAGGCTGTCATCTTTGTTTACAGAATTTACATGTACAGTTTATATTAGTTACTTAAGTTCGAATATTGCCACAATTACTGCATTTTATTTTCAAAGGACTTTCTCTTGAGACTTTCGAAGATTTTGAATTAAGATTATTCTGTTTTTATTTCGGACAGCTCCTCGACATGACCATATCATCTTGCGCATGTTCCGTGGTAGATATTATATACTTTCGATATAACATAATCGAAATTATTAATTCCTTGTTCACAAAAGCTTTTAAATTGTTACATTTCCAATCTGTCGACTATGAACGTACCTCATGATTATTCAAGAAACGCGTCCTGGGTACAAACTTTAATGTCTTCAATTTTATTATTAGAATATATGTATTATTTCATTGATTTCAATCCAGTTATATTTCGTAATCTGTCAGGAGGTGTCTTCCAGGTCCCATTCAGTCTGGGGGTCATGATATAGCTAAAATTCCTGGAAGTGACGATAAGAAACAATTATATGTACCTAACCTATCGCGAGTTGTTTTATATATGATATTATATGGGATGTCTGTGTGTGTATTTTACAATTTTCATATTTATAATATTGGATTATAATAAAGCAATCTATTGATACCACAGAGAGAAAAGGAAGTGTGCTGAGTATATTGTACATTGACGATATGCTGTTATCTTTAAGAATATATTTAATTCATAATACGAATGAACACACAAATATGAAAAATAATTTTACTGTCAAATCACAAATAGTTTAATTCGTACTATACATATCAAATCAAGTATGCAATTAATTTAAAGACAAATTAACTGACGTTTCTTAGTCTCTGAAAATTAAAACAGTTACAAATATCTTGCAGTGCTGATAAAATGTAAATATCCAATGACAAAATGTATGCATGCAATATATAACTGCATTTGTTTCAGTATGACTGATTTTCCCCTAATTTGACATATTGCTTGTATTCATTGATACCACTTAATCATAATTACCATAAACAATTAGATAACACGTCAATGATTATAGTCGTACTATATTACTGTTGTTGTAACTCATTTAAAACTTCTGAAATTTTACCAAAATCAAATGTATCATTTAAACGTATATTTCCACAAACATTCATGTTGATCCACGGACAACTTGTGTAATTCTGAATATGTTTATTTACATCTCCATTTTTCGCATATACTAGTAAAGTGTCAATCTCTTTATTTATAATTTTAAGCTGGGCTGCAGGAAAGAATTGTGTCTTTGATATTTCGATTTTCATTTTTACGAACATTTTAGCTACTTCATGATTGCAGAATAAAGCAGCAAAATCAAGCGCTGACATATGTTCAGTATTTTTAATGTCCAGATTTTTTTCTGTATACCTTATCCACATCTCGAAATTGTCTCTTATATCTTTTGAAAGGAATCTAATGAACGGATTGTCTTTGTTTTCCCACCAAAGGATGCAATAATGCAGAACTGAATTGCCATGCTGGTCAACAACCGTTCGCAATATATCGACTACTAAACTTCTTTCACATCGTCTTAAATAACGATGTACCAATGTTTCAAGTATTGTGTAGGCTTTTGATTTCTGTAAAACAATAATTGCCCATGTTAAAGCAAAATTGGTGGGAGTATAATCCAGTAAAACTAGATTTTTGTCATTCGAATTATCATCGTCCATTATCTCTTCAAAGATTTTCATAATTTTGTCTACGCGTTGTTCTTTCAACGAAGGCTTTTCCATCTTTGTTTCTAAATGTTTCATTATTTTTCGGAAAAGCTTTGAAAAGTGATATCTCTTTATGTATTGAACTATAAGATGCATTGTAGTTTCGTCAGATAAGCAAGCATCTGCCATTCTAGAAGAAATATGTTCAACACCAGATAATAACTGATTGAATTCAACGCTCATCACCATTTCTCCTTCTAGCTTCTTGCATGTTGATGGCGTTATAACATCCAAGAGCTGCAATAAATCGCACTTTTCCAAAACAACTTCACAACATAATTCTGAATATTCTGCATAGGATATCAATACGGCTTGGTACACAACGGGGTGGAGGAAATACTCGTTCTTATTCTCATTACTTTGTAAATACCTAACAGCCATTTCACGCCACGTATCCGATATGTTAGGTTTTGGTATGCTTACCCTTTTCCCCATAATAAATTGACTAGCAATTTTTTCTATTTCTTGTATGCCTATGTCAGTAATATTTAATCCATTTTCGTGGTTTAGAAGCATGTAGACCATCACGCTATACATGTTTCTGTCTTTTTCGTTCGCTGATGCCAAGTTTCGTAATGTATTTATTTCGTCCATCAAAACTACAGATGGCTGTCGATAGTATTTAGAACCAAGATTAAAATTCATTGAAATACTGCAAAATAGTGAACATTCAAGAGGGAAGCCATAGTACGTTTCAGTTGAAACAATTCGTTCAATTTCTTTCTCACTTAATTCTCTGGCGTGTTTTGTCATGTGAAACGACAGAACTGACTTCTTAAATTCATCAGGGAACGCCGATCCCTCATCAAGATTCGTCAAATTATCTTCGCGCAATACACCAGTCAAACTAATTTTTTTAATATCATTTGTTTCTAATTTCGTAACAGTAATGATTATCTTAAATTCATTTTTAAAATCCATTGTATTTATTGAATGATTATTTGTTGGTTGTCTGGTAGTTTCTGTCGAATGATTATCAAACCATTCCTCCAAAATTATGATGTATTTATCATTAGATTTTAGTAGGGATGTCAGCATATATGCATTTTGTCTGTCCAATATTGCTAATTTATATTGTCTATTTATATAATCAGATGCTAAATTCATAGCTAAAGTTGTCTTTCCTGTACCCTTTCTTCCTTTCAGAATTACAATGGAATTATTTTCTAACGCTTTTCTTGATTTTTTAAATACGCTTGTGGCGTTCCAACCGACATCTTCGTTCATGGTCTTGCTAAATATTCTCTCGCTACGGTCTACAAAGAGAAACGGTATTAAAAAATGTATGTTAATACTAAGTGAACTGAACGAGCGAATGCTATTAAACACTCAGTGGACATTTATTCCTCTGAGTCATCTTTCTATGTTCATTGACAGATGAAACATACCGGAAGTAAACATATCACCCCACTCGGACACATTATTCCGACTCCGTAATAATCATTCTTTGCTCTTACTCATTAACAGTTTGATTATGGTTATTTACTGACACTAGTAAAAATAGTTCACATATATCATGGATGCAATTTTAATTTCACTCATAAACTTTATCAAATAAATTCTTCTTTATTTAAA
>MJUT01030416.1:3829-18684 GCA_002080005.1 Gigantidas platifrons
ACCCCTTTGGTATCTTCAAACTTTTCATGTGTAATTAGAATTGACAGTAGTCCCGGGACTATTGTCTGTGTTTAATTAAGAACCTGAAGTTTTTATATAATGCATTATGTTCTTTACTGTGACATGAAGTCACGTGTAGTGATAACTGTTCGAACCAATATTGAAATTAATATAATTTATATAATTATGAATCCACAACCATTCTATTAAAATATCATTAACAAAAACTATTGAAATGAATGGTAATATGCATAATACTATATCCATGTACTTACCACAGCAGTTATTCTCACAAATCCCATCTGATTTCCTTACCCATATAGGTTGAGTCATTTGAAAACAAATGTTTACATAAACAAGTTACAGAAATAATGTGCATCTAAAGCTATTGGTATTTAGTATAAGAGGTAGATAGTGGATTTGTCCGAGGATCTAAATGATTCGCCATTGTGCTAAGCGAATTTGCGCTATGGTGTACCAGCGGCTTGGATTCGAATATCTTGAGGGAATCTAACTCTAACATTGTTGGGTTAAATGTTCAGACGTTCATTATTTAAATATATTACATATGGTGTGGTGTTCGTATAATTTCATTGGCTAAATCAGTCACGTGATATACAGCATATTTAATGTATTTTTTTCACTGTGAAGAAACCAGACGTCTTGTTTCTATTTTTAAAAAATATTGACGCTATGTTTCTATTTTTAAGTATATTGACGCTATGTTACTAAATTTACATCTGGATATTATCCGTTCCGGACCGCGTTTAGACTCCACACGTAATAAACAATTTTCTAGTTTTATTGTGTTCTTAAACAATAAAATAATGATGTGTTAATATTTTATTTTCAATGACACGAGTAATACATTACATATGTAATATAAAAATTAAGGACTTTTTACTCTGTCAATATGTTATATATGGATCTGTTAGGATTATATTGACCTTAGACTTCGTCTTCGGTCAATATATTCTGAACAGGTTCATATATAACATATTGACCTCGTAAAAAGTCTATAATTGATAAATATTATTGGGACAGAATATGTTTATCTTTCCAAAGACTCACTACCCGTGCACCTGGTCTCACGACATGGTTTGTTCAATTTTGTAAAGATCTTTATTTAGCCTTGTATGCTTTTTTTTTTATTGTTGCGACGTATCCGCATTATCCAATAATAATTAATGTGACATTTTACAAAACTTTCGCCATCTCTTGGCAAGAGGTCAAAGATATAAGGGTAATAATAACAAAATTACCGAGCACCGAGCAATCTTCCAAAGGGAAAGGCAAAACTCATAAATCAACAAACAGACAAAATCAGTGAACAACCGGAAAACTGGGAAAACTGCAATGACCCTGACTTGGTACAGGCATTCCCAAATACCATATATACAGAATTAATGTAAGCCCATGTACCCTGACGTATTGACAATTTCGAAATAATGATGGAAATATGGGGCATCAAGTAGTGCATATCAGTCCGTACATCCCGAATTTGTATTTCGCTCTTACGCAAAGCAAAATATAATTTATAGAAAAGGTTAGGGACAATAACAAGAAGTCCGAGTTCTATTTCTGACCACTTTTGGTGAAGAATTATATTCATTGTCGATTGCTCGCATATATATTTTCGTGCTCATTTACATTAAGCTTGTCAATGATAAGACTTGTTGCATCATAATGTCCCTTTTGGTATGCGAGTAGCATCTAGATAAATAAACATTAGAGAATACCGAAGGGCAATTAAATATGGACAATTCAGAGAAACTGGCAACATAGGATACACATGACGAAGACAAACAAAACAAAAACACAACACGATATGTGTTGGACACCACTATACGCAAACAAACACAAATAACGTAAATAAGACACGATCCCTCCTACAAACAACTGGAGGTAAAGACCAAACGAACATTGTTTTTATACGGAAATTGACATTAAAAGAATATAAGTGTGTAAATCTTAATATCTAATGATATAATGTTATTTTCGTCTAGCTTCATTTTAAAAATTCCACGAATAAAAATGTCCTCAGTTAAGTTATAGGCGTATTATGAATTATGTTATATAGTTTTGACTTGTCACGTCTTGGTATTTTTTGTTTTTCTTGTCAGTTATGATGCTTGTTCAATAATGAAACCACTTTTCCAATCGCTAGATTTAGGTGTACATCTACATATGCTATCAGTACCTATCACCACTAAAGTTGTGCGGAATAATAAACTGTAGGAATATACATCAAAAGTTAGACAAAATGCTCTAGACGAATTGGCACCTCTTATATAGGCGATCAAGTAGTGTGTACTCAAATAACTTACATTTTTACCTCTGTGATGAAGATTAATGAATGCTTCTCCATTTAGATGATGAGATAGGCCAGCGAATTCAAGACCCACTGTCGATTCTATACAACCATGTTGACACCAGGTGGAACCCAGTATTCTAGGCATGACCGAGAACTGTGTGGTGTGAAAAGGCAGGCATCAGGCTCCGAGGCGACAGGAATAAATGTAAATAATATACAAATAAATATATATTCCATTATTGATGAAAGTCTGCAAAAACAAACATACATGCAACAAATCAGTTCGACAACTTCGTAATGACGAAACATAACTCGTGAGTCTTCAGAAAATTGTAGAAACAAAACAATTCAGGAGTAAATTCACTCAGATGGGAGGTATGGGACCATAAAACTAACTTAACCCCGCCACTTTTTATTGAAGTGCCTGTATCAATCCAGACAAGTGTGAGGTCATGTATTTGTGTGTTAGGAGTATTGATTTTGATTCTTTCTACGATTTTGATATTTGATCTTTGAATTGTTCCGACATTGTGGTATGTTTTCTATAATTCTACCTTATACATGAATGCTGTCTTCTGATTGGTTGATAAAAGGGGTATTTTTTTTTATTACAAATTCCTAGTTTTTTTTCGCTCTTTCCCCATCGCAGAGGTATTTGTTCTTGAGAAATCCATATAGTGTGGTATTTGCCTAAGCGAATACCCCACTCGAGGGAAAATCCCTTCCTTAAATAGTTTCTGACGTCAGGAATATAATTCCGAATTACTCGGGTTTCTTCTTTCAACCAACGATAAAGTAAACAAAAATGGCGGACGACAGTGTTAGCCGTTCTGTTGGAAATCGCTTTGCATCAGCCATTGATGATGAGATCTGTGATATCCTTAATGGCATAAACTCTAAACACACAGAGAAGTCAACAAAATTCGCAGTGAAATTGTTCAGGGATCATTGCATAGACAAAGAACATACAATGCAACTTGCATGTCACTGTATTACTGGCTGTTACATATTCGACGAAATTAAACAAGTATGTCCTGTTATTGAGGGTTATTTGCGAAAAATACCGGTTTAAAGGATAGCCTAATTGACAATGGACAAAAGTATTCGCACGCTTCCAATTTACCCTATATATTTCATATAAAACTACAGTTTTTCAAAATATATCTTGAAACCAATTCATGTCCGATTTTAATCATTATTTTATCAACGAAAGCAGAAAGATATGTTTATTGTAGTAATTTTGAAATTACGTTTTGAAGAATGTTTTTCAAATCGCCATGATTTAAACATAGACTTAAATAATTTGTCTACAAAGGTACTATCAAAGCATTGGATTTCGAAAGAAATTATTTCAGTTGTGTGTTTAGCTTATATATTCTCAAAATGTTTATCACAGAAAATTAGTTTGAAATTATACAGTAAAACTACACCAAACTCTGTTTTTATTGATATAAAAATTATCGAAATCGGGTGTGAATTCACTTCAGGATAAGCTTCTGAAAAATTGTTGTTTTATATGAAATATACAGGGAAAATTGGAAGCGTGCGAATACTTTTGTACATTTGTATTGCAATACCCAAAAGGGTTTTATATGCAATAAAGATATATGTTAATTTAGTTGAACATTGTATACTTTAATCCAGCATAGAGGGAAGCAACTACTACAAAAACGTGGAAAAACATATGATTTTAAAATCGGGTCAGAAACCGGCAAATGGTATATTATTTTGGAATCTTTGTATCATTTAGTGATTTAGGGTTTTAAAAAACAATTCACGATTTAAAAAACAGAAATCTTATTTTTAACAGGACAAACTACTGTACAATTATAGTATTTTTGAACATCAGGAATTCTAGACTGCGCTTAAATCGTGAAAAGTTGAAAAATAGGAATAAAAAAAAATTAGAGGAAGAACTTCAGAATATTTTGGGTTTGTGAGTGAACATTTCATCAAAATTGATCAAGAAATGATGTCTGTATAAGTTTCTTTTTTTTAAGGTTTCACAGGAAATATACAGGGGGAAATCGGTTTTGATGAACGATTATGAGCACTCACTACATTAATAATATTAGAAAATTAATTAAAAAAAATCAAAGGCTTAGCCATGATGATGTTTGTATCACGAGTAATACATATATTAAGTATAAAGATCAAGATTAGCACTCGGCATTTACACGTGAAAGTTGGCATTGGTAGTCGCACATGGCCGCATCATAAATTACTTGTAGGGGAAGCATAGTGCCACAATCTTAAACATTTAAACAAATTCGTTGAATAAAAAAATAAAAATAAAAATGAAAACAATGGAAATGTCAACTAATTTGATAATATTTTTTCACCACTATCCAACAAAAATAAATGTAAAAGTTTTCTTAATTAATTTATGAGATTGTTTAATGTAGAGTGAGCATGCATGCAGTATTTCAACTATATGCTGTGGGCTAAAAAGTGACCATAAGGAAATAAGGATGTATGTGTCTAACACGGTCGGAAAATTATACCCTGTAACGGGCCTCCTGCGACAAAACCTATAATTTTTAAACCTAATGTTCATTACGAGGTGCTGCAAGCTACTTTTACTGCAAGAAATATTCTCCATACAACTTGTACTCGATTACATCCTGTTCTTAGAGCGAGTCGCGCACAACCAGCGGAGTTTTTCCCCGCAGTAAAACACTAGGTCATGTTGTCTGTACCTGGAGAGTTTGAAGATACCAAAGGGGCAATCAGATTCCGTAAATCGAAGAAGGACAGACAACACAATGGACAAAAGAAAAAGCACAAAAGGGCAAACAACGATCTACAAAACATACACATAAAACTAACGATCGAGTAACACGAACCCCATCAAAAACCAAGGGTGAACTCGGGTGCTCCGGAATTGTCTGCTATTTTTCTTCAACTCGTAACTATAGAAATATTTTTCAAATTATTTTTGTATACTGACTAAAATGTTTGTAAATCTCTTTTATGTTGTATTGACACTAATATAAACTAACTTACATTGGTTTGATTCGAGGCGTTTGTTATCTCTAAACCTGTCCTTAAATTACCTGAGCATGTTCTAATAATTACTAAGAAGATATGACCTAATTGTACTTAGGTTCGTTCAATAGACCTCTTCACGATAATTTCTACACCTGCGCAGAAACGCTTCCGGACGGCAAAGCTGCCCGATTCCATTGCAAAGTATTGTTTACATTGGCTACGTTGATTACGTTATGGCTAAGCGGGAGAATTTAAACAAGTTAAACTTGAGTCTACTGAAAACCCTGACGTTGACAGAAGAACTAGTGAAGGAAATTTAACTGGTCAGACCCAAGTTTCACCAGTGTCAGTGATCCATCAAGCTTATGAAGTTGAAGCGATAGCACCATCTTTCATAGAAAATAAAAGTTAGCTATGTTACCAGAGTTAGCTATGTTACCAGAGCTAACTTTTACCAGAATATATGAAATTGATTAGGCTTTATCCGTGAGAGAGTGTCAGCACCACTTCAAAGGTTTGGACAGGCCAGTGAAGCACTACAGTACAGTGAAGGAGATGTGGAAATACATGGATTTGTCCAGGTATTTAACCAAATTATTACATTTTAAGCACTCCTACATGTTTAAACTAGGAGTAAGATATCTGACGAACCATTTAATTTAATGACAGTTGCATGACATTTTTTTAAAACTTTCTGAGAAAAATATTATTAGTATAAAGAATTTGATTAATTAGTTAAAAGAATCCAATATGCTTCACTGTCAGCAAAAAATGATTGACCTCAGGATTACAGCCTTAGTCCCCTCGTCAATTAAAATGGTTGGTGCTGTAATACTATTTATGTTCATTAAGATAAACTAAATAATGGTTGAAAATTCATTCTTTCTGAAACATTACAAAAACAGCATAACAGGACATAAATTCAATACAAAAAGATGTTTAAAGTTTTGTCATAAATGGCAAATTTGAAATTTTACTGTTACCCTTTTATGATTTTTTTTTCCAGATTGAAGAATCCATTTCTTATGTAAAAGCAAGCTACCATGCTTCCATGAAGAAGCGCACTTATGATGTATATGTGTGCAATTCAAAGTCATCTGACAGGGACTCACCAACTGGCAGTGTCCTATAGGGTAAATATATGATGTACTTCCTTTGTGTAAAGTTTAAACAAAATCCAATAAGCTGTTAATTAGGAGTTGCATGACATGGTCTTTTGCTATCTAATTAGAATAAAAAAATTAAGCTCCAATTTCCTTGGGATTTCTCAGAACTGATTGATATGACATTATGCACATGAACATATTATGTACTTTCTTTGTGTAACGTTTCATCAAAATCCATGAAGCGGTTTAGGATGAGTTTTTTTTTGTAAGTGTGAGGTTATAAAAATGTTGAGATGTCACATATCAATGACCTTCTATTTTAATTTTGTAATAATTAAGTAAGTCTTTGATAATCCAATAACCATAAACTTTAAATTAATCATATAAATTTATAATCAAATAGGTTGCCTCAAATTTGATCAGAATGCCCTGGTAATAATTTAATGGAAAAAAACCTTACAGAGTCTAAATGATACTGATAAACAGTTTATGAATATTGGTCCAAATTATTTAAGTTGCATATCTAGCCAACAGCAAACTTCTTAGTCCTAACATACATTTACCATTTTTTCCCTGAAACATCTGAAATGAATTTGAATTTCCCTGACTGCTGAATAGTACTCATAAAATATGTACATGCACATATACTGTGTAAATGATTCAACTCTGTAACTTTTGTAAATTATAGGGCACAAAAATTAAACAAATATTCATTAACAAGAAATGTTTATTGCAAAAAGAAAACCTTTAATGTGGTACAGTGAGTTTTCTCCCAATAAGTGGGTTTTTGAAAAGTCGTCCAATATATTACCATCAGTGATACAATTACATCCTCATTTTTGGTATAAATATTATTACACAAAGACACTATTTATTTGTCTGTTGTTGTATGTGGAAATTTTGCTGTATCTAGTGGGCAAAGTTTTGGATAATAGGAAAATACTCATTAATGACAGTTTCAGACCCAACTGAACAAGACTGTCATGATATATCGAAACTGAAGTGGTTGAAAAGTTCAATTTTTTTTAACATGAAATCAGCAAAGACAAATCATGGTTTAAAGGCAGTATTTTATTTGGTATTAGTAGTCAATATTTTATGATTTATAAAGATTTGATCACACAAAATACCAACCATTTAATTTTTACTTTTTTCATGTGCTAAGCTAATTTTGGTTTTTATTTTTTAGGCATTAGAAGTACCACAAAGTGCTAAAATAATAGGCAATGCATTTGTGAACAAATATGTCAGCCAAAGAACAATATATGTGCTTTTCAAAATAAGGCAGCAGACTTTCAAAAGGAAACAAAGTCCTAGTATTAAAAGAACTTATTGGAAGTTTGGGTTCTAATAAAACAGAGCATGCAATTATTACAATGTCAAAAGCAGCCCCTGTTATTCAGGATATAGTTAACAATGTTGACCAAATGGTCAATGTAGAGAGCAAGATGTCAAGCCATAAGAAAATGTTTTTAAAGAAAATGTCATGATTATTTTAAGAGAAGTCATCAAATTAAACCATTTTACTAAAAACGATGGAAGTGCATTTTTAAACTTTGAAGGAATCAGTAAAGCCCCTTTAACTTTTGATAAGAATAAATTTGAATGTGTTGTTCTACTAAATGTGTAGCGAAGTAAACGAGGACGCCAATTCTAATGAGGAAAGCAGATAGAAATCAGTCGCACCCTTCTTTGTAAAGAAATACCCTGTTATATGCTTAATTAGACAGTGAACTGAAAACTATGACTATGATAAAATGTAAACTATCTAATTATTAATGCTACTTTATTACACACTGAAGTAACTGAAAAACAAAATTAAGAAGATACCAAATTAATTACATGTACTTTTACAAAACGAGCAACATCTTCTCGTATTTCTATTGTACAACATATCACTGAATACAAAATAGTTTAATAATTTCTTACAGAAACATTTCATCATCATATATTTGAATATTGGAGTTTTTTTTAATAAACTTTTATATAAATATGTTGACTGTCTGAGTTGGACCACACAATGTCTGGGTTGTTATAGTTTAATACATTTTCCAGATTTACAGTAGCTGTGTCTGTCAATACCAAATAAACAGGGATATCAAAAATACATGTTGATTAACCAACTTTCCTGAAATCCGGTCTAAGCTCATTATTTCCCCTGAAACAATAAAAATGTTCACTCTAAGGTATGAAATTATCAACCCCTGATTGATTATCCCTCCAACTATTATAGGCTAGCATATTAATTGATTGATTTTTGGTGTTTAATGCCACTTTCAACAATATTTAAGCTATATCATGGTGGCCAGTTTTAGTGGTGGAAGAAGCCGGAGTATCCAGAGAGAACCACCGACCATGGGCAAACAACTTGTAAACTGTATCACTTGCGGCTGCGAGTCGAGTGCATTCTTTTTTTGGAATTTACAAAGCCGGGCACGAACCCACGCTGTATTGGTCTTAGGCTTGTATAAGTTGTCAGGTAATCCAACTACCTACCTCACTGAGCCACCCAGGCCCTTTAACATATAGAGGCATTACAACTATGAAACATGAACATATACACATAAATTTTGGTTGTGTGTCCTATTCCCACAAAAATAAAAATAGTACTACATATACCAACAAATTATCTTGAAAGTTTCCTTAGCATCTGCTATCCACAGCGAGGAATCGAACTTCGGTCTTCTGTCATATAGACAGACGTAATAGCCTCTATACTACTGAAGATGATTTCAGATGTATGTCAGGTACAACATTTGAAATTAAAATTAGACCTTGCAGACGGATATAGGTCCTTATATTACAATAATACATACCATATTGACACCATATGTACCTCATCTATCAAGTCTTGACATAACCTTTTTTCACCAACCTGAAATACCAGTTACTAAAACATTTGTCTTAGCACCTCTTATTATCCTGTAAAACATCATCCTTAGGTGGCACCAACCGCAAGTTTAACTTACATGCCGAAAACCATAGCTAGCTCCTCCTTCTTTCTTATTTTTGCCAGATCTCTCATCGCCAAGTACTGTCTCAGATTCTCAACTTTCCAACATCTAAACTCTTCAGGAGTCAGTGTAGATTTGCTCACAAGGATCCATGTGTAAATAGTTGAATAAAACTTCGAAAAGGTTAAAAATTAAGTGGTAATCGAAATTCAGCGTATCGCAATGAAATAATCCAAACAGTAAGGCCGCTTACCACCTGGATTTAACTCTCATTTGACTTTGGACTAAGACCGCTTACAACAAAGAATAGGTTAATGTGAATTTGGTCTATTAATTGTATCTTTATATTAAAAGAAATTAAACGCAAAACCTTTAGTGTAGCAGTCATGGATACATAGAGTTGGTTGGTTGGTTTTATGGTGTTTAACAATATTTCGGTTATAAAAAAGTAGTGGCCAGTTCTATTGGTGGAGGAAACCGGAGAACCAGGAGAAAAGCACCGACCTGTCACAAGTCACTGACAAACTTTATCACATATTAATGTTGTGCATCCCGCCTTGGTCGGGATTCAAACTCGCAACATCAGTGGCGATACTCAAACCGTGATAGGCACTTATTGCATAGGTAGTTGTCAATCCAGCTACCATACTATCATGACCACAACGGCCCCTGGATACAAAGATATGTGAGGTAAAAAATCTGTAAACTTTATAGAGAATTTAATCAAATTCTTGCATGGCTTCCTCTATGAAGAAAATCTGGATCAGCAACTGGGTAGGGCCCTTCATGTAAATTTGGAATTTTCAGAAATCTGATAGTTTTTTGTTGAACTTCTGCAATCTCATCTACAATTACGGTACTAATTTTGTGTTAACAGCAATTGTTTTCTGCCAGATCTTTGTCAGGAATATTTCAGGAAGACTTTTTCTAGATTAATGGCATGCTGGCAAAGGAGGGGGAAAATTAATCACCTGCAATAGACTTCTCTTAACAAGCCTATCAGTTCTATGATTATTTTCCTGATGGAACCTTTTCTTTGTATGAAACTACTGGGTCATCACTGTGCCATCCATCAACAAATTAATCTCGTTGAGATTAGGATTCCGAAGAAATTTTCTGTCTGTATATACAGAAAAAAAAATTATTCGGAAGCCTAATCTCAACGAGATTAACCGTTCTCTTTAGCAACACCATTTTGCCGATTTGAGCACTTGTAAACAACGCAATATTTTGTTTTGTTGCCGTCCGGAAGCGTTTGTGCGCATGCACCGATAACAGGCCCGCAGTTATACACTTACACAGACAAAAATATACGGTTATCGAAATATAGTGGTATAAAAATTGTTGCCCCACATACAAAAATATATATATTCGCTCAAAGTTCCCATTTGTAGATATATATGTAAGACTCAGATCAACGTCCAATCTCTAATCGACGTCCAATCATTCTTAATTTCACAAATTGACGTTCAATGACGTCACTGACGTATGCTTCAAATGACGCCACACCCGTTAGAGCATGTTTTTGAGCAGTGATGGAGAAGCATTAAGACCAAATTCCTGATGAGGGATTCTTGATAAAGAAAAGTAAAACATATATGACACTATATTGATGATATTTAAGAGTGAGAAAATGCTAAAAAGCACAAACAAACAAAAAAACAAACAAACAAACAAAACAAACAAACAAACAAAAACAAACAAACAAACAAACAAAAAACAAATTTGAATAACAGGTTAAAAAACACGCAAAGCAAAACTGTCATATTATTTCTTCATTTATTTTGCTTTTGTTTATGAAATAATTCATGGTAGCCCGAATTTATCTTATTTTTACCACGGGTAGGCACTTTATGCCAATTATTTTACTCCGAGCGTTAGCCGTGGTAAGAATAATATAAATTCGGGCTACCATGAATTATTTCGATTCTAATATGTAAAAATCGGTAAAATATCGTTATATATTGTCGATGACGTCATAAATTACAATGGGTGTAGGTATATATTATTTTTACCACGGGTTTAGACTCAAAGCGTTTGAAGGACGTCATATTAGAATTCTATTTTTTATCCGGAATGCTACTATTAAGACAGAAAAATGAGTATTACAACAAATATGTGTAGGCTGTACAAATATTAAAAATCAAACATAGAACAGAACATGGAAATCTACATAAAAACAGCTTGAAAACAACCACTGCTCACCAATTTTGAATTTTGGACTTTCAACGCTATCAAATGTCGTATTAGATTTTGCTTTCAAACTTGTTTAAATAAGACGGTCGCTGATGAGTGTTTTTGTAGACGAAACGCGGGTCAGGTGCACTGAATTTATGCCTGGAACGTTTTCCATTCATTTGATATAATATGCAATGCAGATGATGTACAAACTTTACCAACATCAATCGTATGACAAGGTACAAGTACATATGATCTTCGCTCTGAAAAGGACGTCAATTTGATAGCAATAAATCGCCCATAGATCTGAGAATTTGGAAAGGACGCCAATTTGAGAATACCCTTAAATCGGACCGTGATTTGAGATAACGACGTCGGTGGACGCCGATTTGTGAAGTGGGCGTCTATTAGAGACAGGACGTCGATCTGAGTCTATCATATATATATATTATTTGGAATACCACGAGTGATAATAAACTTACGATTTTGTAATCACAATTTGATATTTTCTGCATACCCTTTGCGAGTTCTTGGGTTCATCCCCGTTGTTGGTGAGGTCCATGTTGCTTCTTTTTTCAGTTTTCTGTGTTGTATTGTGCTTTGTGGCTTAATCGCCTTCGTCCTGTGTCTTGTGTGCTGTCAGTGTCTCTGGGTTGTCCATTCTTGATTGTCCCTTCGCTTTTCTCTGATTTTCGTCCTGAGTCTTGTGTGCCCAATGTTGCCAGTTTCTTCTCGATTGTCCTTTCGTGGTTGCCCCTTCGATTTTCTCTAATCTTCGTCCTGAGTCTTGTGTGCCCAATGTTGCCAGTTTCTCTCGATTGTACTTTCGTGGTTGCCTGTTCGATTTTCTCTAACCTTCGTCCTGAGTCTTGTGTGCCCAATGTTGCCAGTTTCTCTCGATTATCCTTTCGTTGTTGTCCCTTCGGTGTTCTCTAACCTTCGTCCTGAGCCTTGTGTGCCCAATGTTACCAGTTTCTCTCGATTATCCTTTCGTTGTTGTCCCTTCGGTTTTCTCTAACCTTCGTCCTGAGTCTTGCGTGCCCAATGTTGCCAGTTTCTCTCGATTGTCCTTCCGTGATTGCCCCTTTGGTTTTCTCTAACCTTCGTCCTGAGTCTTGTGTGCCCAATGTTTCCAGTTTCTCTCGATTGTCCTTTCGTGGTTGGTCCTTCGATTTTCTCTAACCTTCGTCCTGAGTCTTGTGTGCCCAATGTTGCCAGTTTCTCTTGATTGTGGTTTCGTGATTGGCCCTTCGGTTTTCTCTAACCTTCGTCCTGAGTCTTGTGTGCCCAATGTTGCCAGTTTCTCTCGATTGTCCTTTCCTTGATTGTCCCTTCCGTTTTCTCTATCCTTTGTTCTGTGTCTTGTGTGCTCAATGTTTCCAGTTTCTATCGATTGTCCTTTCGAGATTGTCCCTTCGGTTTTCTCTAACCTTCGTCGTTAGTCTTGTTTGTTCAATGTTGCCAGTTTCTCTCAATTGTCCATTCTTGGTTGCCCCTTCGGTTTTCTCTAACCTTCGTCCTGAGTCTTATGTGCCCAATGTTGCCAGTTTCTCTCGATTGTCCTTTCTTGGTTGCCCCTTCGGTTTTCTCTAACCTTCGTCCTGAGTCTTGTGTGCTCAGTGTTGCCAGTTTCCCTCGATTGTCCATTCTTGGTTGCCTCTTCGGTTTTCTCTAACCTGTGTCTTGTGTGCTCAATGTTGCCAGTTTCTCTCGATTGTACATTCTTGGTTGCCCCTTCGGTTTTCTCTAACCTGTGTCTTGTGTGCCCAATGTTGCCAGTTTCTCTCGATTGTCCTTTCGTGGTTGCCCCTTCGATTTTCTCTAACCTTCGTCCTGAGTGTTGTGTGCCCAATGTTGCCAGTTTCTCTCGATTGTACTTTCGTGGTTGCCTGTTCGATTTTCTCTAACCTTCGTCCTGAGTCTTGTGTGCCCAATGTTGCCAGTTTCTCTCGATTATCCTTTCGTTGTTGTCTCTTCGATTTTCTCTAACCTTCGTCCTGAGTCTTGTGTGCCCAATGTTGCCAGTTTCTCTCGATTATCCTTTCGTTGTTGTCCCTTCGGTTTTCTCTAATTTTCGTCCTGAGTCTTGCGTGCCCAATGTTGCCAGTTTCTCTCGATTTTCCTTTCGTGGTTGGTCCTTCGGTTTTCTCTAACCTTCGTCCTGAGTCTTGTGTGCCCAATGTTGCCAGTTTCTCTCGATTGTCCTTTTCGTGATTGTCCCTTCGGTTTTCTCTATCCTTTGTCCTGTGTCTTGTGTGCTCAATGTTTCCAGTTTCTATCAATTGTCCTTTCGTGATTGTCCCTTCGGTTTTCTCTAACCTTCGTCGTTAGTCTTCTTTGTTCAATGTTGCCAGTTTCTCTCAATTGTCCATTCTTGGTTGTCCCTTCGGTTTTCTCTAACCTTCGTCCTGAGTCTTATGTGCCCAATGTTGCCACTTTTTCTCGATTGTCCTTTCGTGGTTGCCCCTTCGGTTTTCTCTAACCTTCGTCCTGAGTCTTGTGTGCTCAGTGTTGCCAGTTTCTCTCGATTGTCCATTCTTGGTTGCCTCTTCGGTTTTCTCTAACCTGTGTCTTGTGTGCTCAATGTTGCCAGTTTCTCTCGATTGTACATTCTTGGTTGCCCCTTCGGTTTTCTCTAACCTGTGTCTTGTGTGCCCAATGTTGCCAGTTTCTCTCGATTGTCCTTTCGTGGTTGCACCTTCGGTTTTCTCTAACCTTCGTCCCGAGTCTTGTGTGCCCAATGTTGCCAGTTTCTCTCGATTGTCCATTCTTGGTTGCCCCTATCGGTTTTCTCTAACCTGGGTCTTGTGTGCCCAATGTTGCCAGTTTCTCTCGATTGTCCTTTCGTTGTTATCCCTTCGGTTTTCTCTAACCTTCGTCCTGAGTCTTGTGTGCCCAATGTTTCCAGTTTCTCTCAATTGTCCATTCTTGGTTGCCCCTTCGGTTTTCTCTAACTTTCGTACTGAGTCTTGTGTGCCCAATGTTGCCAGTTTCTCTCGATTGTCCTTTCGTGGTTGCCCCTTCGGTTTTCTCTAACCTTCGTCCTGAGTCTTGTGTGCTCAGTGTTGCCAGTTTCTCTCGATTGTCCATTCTTGGTTGCCTCTTCGGTTTTCTCTAACCTGTGTCTTGTGTGCTCAATGTTGCCAGTTTCTCTCGATTGTACATTCTTGGTTGCCTCTTCGGTTTTCTCTAACCTGTGTCTTGTGTGCCCAATGTTGCCAGTTTCTCTCGATTGTCCTTTCGTGGTTGCCCCTTCGGTTTTCTCTAACCTTCGTCCTGAGTCTTGTGTGCCCAATGTTGCCAGTTTCTCTC
>MJUT01030417.1:2301-22009 GCA_002080005.1 Gigantidas platifrons
CTGCCATAAAAAAATCCTTTGAAATGATCAACGGTTATGTGGTAAATACCCATTACATATATAGTGTGGTGGTACAAGACTATGTATCAGGTCGAGCCTGTTGTGTGAACAAGTATCACTACGAGTCGCGATAGCGACGAGTTGTGATGCGGTTAGTTCACCCAACAGGCAAGACCTGATACATAGTCTTGTACCAACACACTATTCATGTAATAAGTTTATCTAACATTTCAATAAAAACAAATTTTAAACAAATAACAAGGGTCGAATTAATATTTACAACCTTATTTTACAATACTCGCAGAAAGACTACATTTTGTGAATGACATCACGTTATTTGTTGCCGTACTTTCACCAATGTCGAATTACTGTTCAATCACTTCAGTGTCACTGTACAATCCGACAACGCTTTTAAAAAAGAAATGTGGACCTTACAGCTGCCGAAAATATAAATCACAAAATATATTTTATTCAGCTATATGCAGCAATTGTGAGGAATTTCATGTCGGTGAGACAAAGAACGAATTGAGGACCCGCATGACATTCCATAGACAACAAACTATGCATAAAGAACTTACTATCATAAGAGCAAACAAACATTTTCAGGAATGCTCTGACGGAATTTTATAAATATTTCCAATTTATAAAATTAATGTTGATAGCGATAGCTACAGAAAACGCAAAGAGGAACAGTTTATTAACATTCTGAAACCTTCGTTAAATGATTAATAATATTTTTTGTAATTTCCCGCACTATTACTTTTTTATGAAACATATATCAACTCCCGTTATTTCTGGACAATTCTATTGTCTCATGCCTGACCGGAAATTGCGCCGGAATCGATCCGGATATTACAAACCGGAAGCTAATTTGTCGCCTGCTGGCCGGCTGAAAACAGTTTGAAAAACGTCAAGCGAAGGCAGATTTGGTAGGCTTTCCGATGCAGAAATGGAAAAAATGACGTCCGACAAGGACGCCGTGAACACGAAAAGGGCAGGCAACAAAAGTGGCTGTTCAAAGCCTGAGAGAATATACGTTTGAAACAGATTGGGACATCGATTTACATGACTGTACCCCAGAGCAATATGGCACCACTTTTACGTTCATTTTACGTAAATGCTAGAAAAAAGAATGGAAAACTAGCAAAAATATCAAGAACACTTCACATGCCTATTCTAAATTCTGACTTTGTTCACTTTATTTCCTTGTTATTGTTACAAGTTTAAAATGAAAGAAAGACACAAATTTACTTTGTTTTTATTTAAACATGGCAAAATTATTATTATATGTAGTTTCGGTATAATAAAACAATTGTTGCCATCATACGAGGTGAACATCCAAATTGTTTACCCTCGCAGGGTTGTCTTCCAAAAGCCCTCGGGAAGACAACCCACCTCGGGTAAACAATTTGAATGTTCACCTCGTATGAAGGCAACAATTGTATATTATTAAACCTCTCTATATATGTGTATCTAGGATTGGTCCGATCAGCGGTCACAGGACATGACAATTGCCACGTTTCCTTCGACAACCCCAAAAATTCACCGTGCGAGGTAAATAATAGTATTGTCACCCTCGACAACCCCACTTTTTGTCCGCTAGGTGGCGATAACCGCAAACCGGAAATCGTCTGTTTGTGTAGAAAATATGGCAACTGCAGTGTCTGTTGTCATATATAAGTATCACTTTTTGTCTATTGTCAATTTTAGACTTGTCATAAAGGTATCACTTTTTGTCCTTTGTTTGGTTAATAAAACTATTATGGCCATCTTAGTCGGTGGACATCCAGAATTGTCAACTTGTGAGGGTTGTTTTCCTTCGGGCTAAAGCCCTTGGGGGAAAACAACCCTCACAAGTTGACAATTCTGGATGTCCACCTCCTAAGAAGGCCATAATTGTATATTGTTATTTATAATTCTAATATGGCGCCGTGTTATCGTCAGTTTATATAATACTCAACAACAACACTTTTAGCGCAAACGCGGTAGTGTTGTCAATTCGGCTATTCCGTGTACCCTCCCGCGAAATGGTGTACGTTATACTGACCTACATTTACCGTAGAAAATTAAAATTCCGCGAAATGTTGCTGACAATTTTGGCACGTAAACAACATGACTTCATATGAAGACTTCCAGTTTAGAGCATAGATATCCTGACGTTTTTTGGCTTCGTGTACGCCTCCTTGTCGAAGTGGGATTTGTAGTATTTTCCCTTACTTTTGAATTGATGTTCATCAATGACAACATTTAGTAATCTCAAATTACAGAAATCGTATCTAGAAATGACAGAAATCGTATCTTTATATATATATTTAAGCAGTGGATGTAGTCGAGTGGTCTAGGGACCTGGACGTAAGGCTAAGCGAATGGTGCTGCAGTGTATCTGGTCCCATTGTGTGTCGGATTCGATAGGTTCCACTGTATATATATATATATATATGACAGCTCCTACCCCTTTTTGAAAAATCACCCATCCACCTCTGCAATATTTGTTAGATGTTATTACAGTCAAAATTTGCAATACAAAACTTAAACAGACATGGTAGTGATATAAGTTAATAGGCTTAGCACTTTTTGTGTTTATTTTCACTGTCAGCCATTTTAAAGTTATATTGTCACATGGGTGCTATCGTGGTCGTGATCGTATGGTAGTTGGATTTACAACTACATGTGCAATCAGTGCCTATCACCACTAAAGTTGTGATTTCAAAATCCGTTCATGGCGAGGTGTGCTCAATGCAACATTATGTGATAAAGTTTGTCAGTGACTAGCGACAGGTCGGTGGTTTTCTCCAGGTACTTCGGTTTCCTCCAACAATAAAACCGATCGCCATTTGAAGATACCAAAGGGGTAATCAGGAACCATACACTGAAGTACAGACAATTCAATGGCAAAAAGAAAATGGACAAAGAGACAAACAACGATCTACAAATAAAATACACAGAAAACTATAGATTGAGTATCAAGAACACCACTAAACGTGTAATGGTCAAATATGATATACAAATGTATTTCAAAAAATGAAAATTATTACCTGCATATAAGGCCCCAAAGATATAGTTATATGCTTATGATTTATAACAATTAACAATTTATCGCACCACACTTGAAAAAGTCTTTAGAAATATTTTAATTCAAATTCATTTTGAATTGCATAAATAATGTCAAAAAGAAAATGAAATGTTCTCCATATCAATCAATTATATTTTATATTATACCCGTTTTCTATCATGGTATTTAATTTTCAGATTAATTGGTCTTTTTAAAACTTCTCATAGTATATATGTTCTTTGGTTAACATCATATGTTTCAGAGGGATCGTCATGGTCGTGATCGTATGGTAGTTGGATTTACAACTACCTCTGCAATCAGTGCCTGTCAGTGCTGACGTTACGACATCGAATCACGCTCAAGCGATACAACATTATGTGACCAAGTTTGTCAGTGACTTGTGGCAGGGTCGGTGGTTTTGTCAGGGTCGTCCGATTTCCTTCACCACGATATAACTGAAATATTGTTGAAAGTGGTGTTAAACACCATAAACCTAAATCATGAAACCTCGATTTTAGAAATAGGAACAACGCAACATTTAAGGATTGATCTCAATATTTTTTTCGGTTCATGAAGAAATAAACTCAGTTTATTTCGAATGAACCGAACAAAAATTGTGATAAATCCTTATAAATGAATTCCTAATTAATTTTTTTTCTTGTCCTAAAAATATTTTGACGGATAACAATTGCTTAAAAAGAATTAAAATTAAAAATTGTCCCAATTGAGACCCCAACATGTGACTTCCGCTTAAATTTTTTTATCTATGACATGATAAAAAATTCTAACCAATCATATTCAAGCATCTGCTACAAATTTATTTATTCCTGGTGAAACACAATCCGTAGGTATAGGTGTGTCGATGTATTTTTTTAAATGTTCAATGATTTTAGGTGAGAAGTGAATGTTGGTTTTATTGATATTCGTGGACTTGTTTAAAGTTTCTTTTCATAAAAGAAAATAATAACATACACCCACATATGATGTAATTTTCCGTAATTGATGGTTTCTTGTTAATAGTCCTAAAATTAGAATGACTTTCCCAAAAAAAAATTATATTAAACATGTGAACAATTAAATTCAAATAAATTAAATACCGCTGCAATTATGTAGTGGAGAATACACTCCAACTGTAGATTCTTAAAAATAATCAACGAGACCCGTCAGGGTCGAGTAGATTATTTTTAAGAATCTACACGTTGGAGTGTATTCTCTCACATAATACATTTCTATCTGCAACAGTCTTTTCATTTTATATTTTTACCTTTTTAATGTTCAGAAAGCTAAATAAGTCACAATTAACAAAAAATAAACAACAAAATTTAATCGGCATCCGTGCTTTCGATTCTCGTTTATATTTAGATATTTCAAGGTCTTTCAAGTGAATAGAATCGTTTATATTTAGTTTAGATATTTCAAGGTCTTTCAAGTGTCCCAAATATTCACCTGTGGTCTGTCTGATTTGTTAAGTTGCGGTCGGTTCGTTGGTTGTTCTTGTATTGCGAGAATACTCGTCAGTTCTGAACATAAATTGTGTCAGAACTCAAATATTTTGCATCGTGTCTTGTATATATTTATCAATTGTTTTTTAAGCAAATTGTTGATATTTTTTTTAACAAAGCTTACTATAAAGAGTTATATAAACTAATTATAGAATTGATTAATGTGGTCAACTTAGCCGAGCGTTAAGATGGAAGTTTTGAAAGTCTTTAAAAAGCCCAGCAGTGGTTCGAGACACGAAAGTCCTAAAATAAGGAAAACACGTTTTTAAGCCTAAATTAGTAAAAGGTTAAAGTTCAAATATTCAAGAACAAAAGAATGAACTGTAGATTCTTAAAAATAATCCACTGTTCGAACAATAGTGTGACGTCAGAGAAATGTATTAAGTAATATTAATACCACGATTTTCCGTGGTATAAATAATTTGTAACATGAAGCCATGCGGGTTATGATATATCGGGTGTTGATTTGAAATTGATTCCAGATCACTCTTTGATTAAATGGAAAGTTGCTCAATTAGTTCAATTGTATTACCAACGCACAATGATGGCATGGTAGCCCAGCATACTAAATACAACTTTAAGAATATACCAACTGATTTTATGAAAACAGATGACACATATTCAGAAATTTGTTCTATTATTAACAAATTTGAGGTTATTATGTATAAAGGATATATATAATGAGCTTTGTAATACCGTAGATAGTGAAATAAAAAAGAAGTTATCATGTAAAACTATATTTATGGGCGGTATTCGTACTAATAAAAAATGTAAAGATAAAAAGCCCTGGTGGAATGAAGGTTTAAATAAATTATGGATTGAAATGTGCAAAGCCGAAAAGAATTGGAACAAATGTAAAGATAATCGACGTTCTACGGACTTGAAGGCTATTTACGTTGATAAAAGAAAATCTTTTGATAGGGAGGTTCAAAAATGTAAGAGGAAATATTGGTTTAGTATGCAGGAGGAACTGTTGTTGGAATCTACTAAGAACCAGCAACAGTTTTGGAAAAACAATTGGTAAAATTGGGGTGGCTGAGAATCGAAAGTCTATAATTCCAATGGAAGTTATAGACGACGGTGGTAATGTTTCATCTCAGCTGACTGAAATTTTAAATAAATGGAAGTCTGCATATTCTAATTTACTAAATCAGCAATATTCTACAACAAATGAAACTGAGTTGGCTACGAATAAAAACAGAAATGATACTTTTAACGATTTTATTTTGAATGAACCTATTTCTTTTGCTGAAACAATTAGTGTCATTGAGAAAGCGAAGAAAGGTAAATCTGCTGGTTATGATGATTTACCCGCCGAAGGATTTATAAATAACTGTTCAGTTTGTTTTTACACCATCTGTTTGATTTTTGCTTTAGGTTTAAAAAAATCCCGGACGTATGGAACAAAATTGTAATCAATCCCATACCTAAAGCAAACATGGCGGACCCACGGACCCTTTATGCTATAGAGGCATTGCATTAACATGTGTATCTTACAAACTGTATTGTAATATTTTGAACGAAAGGTTGGCACAGTGGGTAGACGATAATAACCTGTTAGCAGATGAGCAGAATGGTTTTCGTAACGGTCGTAGTACGATAGAACAACTATCTACGTTAACTAATATTATAGATGTAAGAAAAAAACTACGTACATCTACCTTTTGTGCTTTTATTGATTTTAAAAAGCTTATGATACCATAAATAGGAATATATTATGGAAAAAACTTAATACATTAGGTGTTGCTGATAATGTTTGTTCTGCTATCAAGTATATTTATGGTAATGTACGATGTTCAATAAGGTTAAATGGTAACCTCACAGACTGGTTTAATGTTAATACCGGTCTAAACAGGGATTTCCCTTGTCACTTTATTATTTAGCTTATATTTAAATGATCTAGTTACTTTCATCAAATCGTATAACTGTGGTATTGATATCGACTTTATGCAGATGATATTTTATTTTAGCCAATAATGAAAATGAATTGCAAACATTGTTAAATGCGCTAGCAACTTGGTGTGATGATAACTGTATGACTGTTAATCCAACAAAGAGTAAAGTTGTTCAATTTAGAACACCATCTGTTCCTAGGTCTTGTACTGAATTTAAATGTGGAGATAGTATCATTCATTATGCAGATTGCTATACCTATTTAGGTCTTGTTTTAAATGAATTCTTAGATGCTAACAGAGCTTTAGGCCTAGTTATAGCTAAATGTAAAGTTATAGGTGGTGTTACATATCATGTATTTACAAAATTATATGACAGTTTAGTGTCCCTATAATAGAATACGGAGCAAGTATTTGGGCTTATGCAAATTTATCTTGTATTAACGCTATACATAATAGAGCCTGTCGGTTTTTCTTGGGGTTGGCAAATATACACAAAACGCCGCAGTTACCGGAGATAAGGGATGGCTACTATTTTTTCATAAACAATGGAAATGCATTATACGTCTATGGTGTCGACTTAATAATATGACTTCTGATAGACTAAATAGAAAGGTTTTCGCATGGTCAAATTGCATGAGCCTAAGTCATAAATGTGTCAAGAATTGGATTTTTTTTGTTAATAAAACCTTCTGTGATCTTAATTTAAGTCACTTTTGTAATATTTCTCAAAATGTTGATGCGACTTTTATTGTTAATAGTGTAATGTCGAGATTGTTTGATAAACATGTGAATAATTGGCATAACTGTTTAAGTTTAGAAAGATCTGTATCTGGTAGAGGTGGAAATAAACTCAGAACGTATCGACTTTTTAAAAATAGTGTTGGAACAGAAATTTATTGCAAAATAGCTTTGCCATTTTCACACCGGAGTGCATTCGCTAAATGTAGATGTGGAGTTGCACCACTTAGAATAGAAACGGGTCAATTTGAAAATTTGAGAATTGAAGAAAGAATTTGTTGTTTTTGTAGTGATTTTATAGGGGATGAAACACATGTACTTTTAAACTGTCCATTTTATGATGATTTTAGAGAAAATTTATTTAATGTTGCAAAAAGTTATACCGTTGATTTTCTGTCTTTTAATAATGAAGAGAAAATAATGTTTTTATTCTCAAATGAAAATATGATTAGAATATGTGCCAAAACCTGTTTACTAATTTTAAAAAGACGTAGAAATAGTTTATACTGTAAATAGTTCTTACTTTCTTATATATGTACATCAATTGTAGTTTTTATGTTATCATGAAGTTATTTAAATATATATAGTCTCTTATAATTCTGTATTGAATGGCTCTTAATATTTATATGTATGTACTTTTAATTTTTTTATTGTACAAATATTATGTTTAAGAGATGAGACTTTAATAAAATATTGAATTGAATTGAATTGCAATATAACATTTAGGTCGTTGATTAGTGATACAACTACAGCCCAGATTCAAAATGTGCAATATATCGTATCTGTGTGTATGTTTTCATAGTTCTTATCTGTTGCTTACATTCTGGTATATAAACCATAAGCAGATCAAAGGAAAAGAATGCATTCGTGTTGCAATGTCTGATTATTGGATAGAAGGTGGACCTCGAGTGGGTAGTCGGGCACCATAATACTAACACATCTCTNGGTGTAATATTGGATAGTCTCAATAAACAATAAACATATAATAAATAACGGCGTATCCTTTACTCTAATTTGTGTCTAGGTGTAATATTGGATAGTCACAATAAACATATAATAAATAACGGAGTCAATAGGATTTGATGTTATACTTGTTTTCTAATATGATATTTAATTTTCAGATTAATTTGGTCTTTTTAAAACTGATCATAGTAAAATAAGGATATATCATACATGTTCTATTGTTAGCTTCATGGCTTTTAGAAACAAGCATATAACCCATTAAAGCCTTGGGTAGGTGTGTCGTGGTCTTATATATATATATTTATTTATTAAGGAACTACCCCTTTACAACGGGGGCGCCTATCATCAGGGTAGAAGCAGTGGCGCGTCTATTATAATAAATTATACAAAATGTATAAAATATAAAACAATATGTACAACAAAACAGGCTGATGATAGCCTAGATTGAAGTTCATGATATGAAATGGTTAATATTACATGTAGCACTGACATAACTATTACAATAAAATACTACTATACTAAAATGCTTAAAAGTCGATCGGCATAATGTCAGTGCAATTAAGCACAATAAAATAGTATGAAGTATTATTTATGTTCATTGATTTCTGATTAGAGATTCATGTTCGTTTTTTTTTTATATTCGTGGAATTTTCATAAAAGAAAAAAACCAGACACCAACACATGATGTAATTTTCTGTAATTGATTGTTTCTAGTTATCATGGTATTGCTTACAATCGTGTGCACGGGTTTACATTATTGATATACGTAATAAATATACTATTGTTATGATAAATATAGAAGTAGTGTGCATTGTGTTCCACTTGATTCGTTGCTTTATAAACACGTATGTAATTTCGTTCCTAAACTACGCAGTTAGCTTCGGATGAGTGTATTTGAAATAAACAGTTAATACAGAAAAATTAAATGATTGCAAAACAAACAAAAATTCTATTAAATGTTTGATTGATAGATTGAATGATTGATTGGTGTTTATCGACATCGTTAGCAATTAAATTCAAATGCAAATAAATTAAATACCACTGCAATTATTCTCCGTATATTAGATAGAAGGTGGACCTGGAGTGGGTAGTCGGGCACCATAATACTAACACATCTCAGGGACACTTGATTAAAACACGACCCGTTTCCAGCATAACTTCATTATACGTACACTCATAGTCACGAGTCGATGACCAAATAATTGACACTTTGTTAATTTGTGAAAAATACAAAAATCTCAGTTTTTTCTCATTGAAACAAAGACTACTGTAGTTGCTATATTATATTAATTTACATCTTATGCCTAGTATGTAGTTAGTACTCGTCACCACTAAAACTGACCGTCATGATCATTGGAGTAACAACAAAAACGTTATCACCGGATTTGTAACTAGAGTAACACGACTGGTGCCACTAGTGGAGCAGGAACTATTTACCATTACGGAACACCTGAGTTCATCCCCGGTTTTTAGAGTGTTGCTCGATCTTTACTGTTCTGTCTGGTGTTTTGTAGAATGTTGTCAGTCCTTTTGTCTTTTTTCTCTTGGCCATTGTGTCGTCTGTCCTTTTTCGATTTACGGATTCTGATTACCTCCCTTTGGTATTTTCAAACTCTTCTTGGATAGTCTCTCTTGTTCATTTACATCAATGTTAATGATACAATTTGTTCACGCCACGATATAGCTGACATGCTGCTAATGTTGGCGTTAAACACCAATCAATCAATCAATCAATCAATCAATCAATCAATCAATCAATCAATCAATCAATCAATCAATCAATCAATCAATCAATCAATCAATCAATCAATCAATCAATCAATCAATCAATCAATCAATCAATCAATCAACTATATGTACATCTATATTTGTTCTTACTTATCATAATAACTTTTTATTTACAGAGGAAATTTTAGTTAATATTCAAGCTAGTAGTAGAAGTAAACGATCTACTAATGGAGAATTACACCCTGACCATTATGACCTTAGCTTCTCATCATCTGGTCTTCAGATTCACCTTGCCTTACATAGAAATGACAGACTGACTACAGATGTACCAACATTCGCTTTGAAAGATGGAAAAATGGAATACGAACGACAAAATGTCTCTCAGGTAATTATGACACGAAAAAAATTGAAGCATGGTGGAATACGAACGACCAAACGGTTCTCATGTCACTATAGTACGCAAAAATGGAAACATGGAATACGAATGATCAATCGGTTCTCAGGTAACTATAGTACGCAAAAATGGAAACATGGAATACGAACGACCAAACGGTTCTCATGTAACTATATTACGCAAAAATGGAAACATGGAATATGAACGAACGAACGATAGTACGCAAAAATGAAAACATAGCATACGAACGACCAAGCGATTCCCTGGTAACTATAGCAACAGTAGTATATATGATGATGAAAAGATGAAAACGCGTAATGGCTAGGATTAATGTGAACTCCATTTAACTTTTAAGGGAGTATATTTTTTTCCTATTTTCTGTCGCAAATTTCACAGACAAAATATAATTGACCTGGAAAATGCCAAAAATAAATAATTTGGTCCTTCAGTTTTCAACGAGATATTTTGGTAAATTTTGATGAAAACATTATCCGGGCTTTTATGTCCAAAAATTATATAATCTGATTTTTGCTTCCATAAAAAAACACTCTGGTTTGGAGGGAAAACATATCCCCCCTCCCCATAGTTAAGTGATATGTAGCTAAGGATTGTGCACCTAGTCACGCACAGAAATAAAACTCTCAATTTAAGTGCTTTTACAGGTAGATATAAATCCATGGATCATACGATCATGTTCATTACGGCACATTATCGTGTTAGACGATATAATTGGGTAACAGGATAACGCAATAAAAAGCTATTTAAATAATTAAACAAAATAGTCCCACATTTGAGACAATTACATCATCTGCCATCGATATGTTTATTTACCGGAGATTTCTTGTGTTTATGCCCGAATTCATGTTACTACCTGGTGCATTTTCAGAGCATTTAATAAAATATACCAAATACCAAATGGGTAAAGACAAGTCTTATAACGGCCAAAAGGAGAAAGGACAAAATACAAACATGATCTACAAAACATTACACAGAAAAATAAATTTATAATACTGAGTAGCTTGAACCCCACAAAAACCTCGGTAAGCTCAGTCACTCGGGGAGGATAATCAGTTCCTGTTCCACTAGTGTCACCCGTCGTGTTACTGTCTAACAACACGAACAGCATGATAAATGACAATAGTGTTTTTTTCTAGCATGGATGAGAAACAACATCCCCATGGCAACAATGACGTGAAAGGACATCCACATAGCAACAAGGGTCAACAATTATTTTGGTATTGCAACTAATTTGACAATGAGCATTGCTGCAAATGCCTTGTCGACTGTCAAACAGAGTGTGTCAAAATTTACGTTGTTGTCTGGCGAACAGAATATGCTATGCAACATCTCTAATAGAAATTTCAATACTTGCTACGTGTGAACTCATTTTACTTTTGTTATGTCTATTTTTAGACAGCTGTATTTTATCAAGAACCATGTGTGAACTCATTTTACTTTCGTTTTGACTATTTTTAGACAGTTGTATTTTATCAAGACACTAGAAATGGAGGATCGTTTCTTGTAAATTTTAATGGAGACAAAACAGAAACGATGGTAAGTACTTAATATTCGTATATTACAGTTCCCCGTGGACTTTATCACATAATGTTGTACCGAGTACACCTCGCCATGAGCGGGATTCGAACTCGCGTATCTGGGTGTAAATAAAGCTGTGCATTTTTTAGCTATATTTCGGGTTGAAAAAAATTGTTAAAATTATCGTCAAATCCTGGGTTACACAAACGTCAATTAGATTGAAGTCTCAATTAAACCTTAAGTGTAAATTAATTCTGTGTACATTTCAAGTAAATCTAAGTGTCAATTAAGTTTTAATTGACACTTAAATTTAAGTAAGGTTTGTGCAACCAAATCGGCTACAAGGCATTCATCAGCGTCTTATTTCATCAGGCCGGTTTGCTACATGTTGCTACGTCTAAGATATATCTCAGCTGTACCAACATCAGGGCCGGATTTACCTATAGGTTCGATGGGCTGAAGCTTAAGGATTTACCTATAGGCTCGATGGGCTGAAGCTTAGGGCCTCACAATTTAGGGGGCCTCTGACCAAGGTGTATAATATTTTTAACGCTGTTATTGGACTTTCACACTTATGCTGTCATAACGTACTGTACTTTCTAAACAATCCTTCAGCCGTTTTTCTTACACAGTTGATTAAACACACTTCCATGTTCCTCCAGTCGTGAAGGTGGGGAATTGGGAGGGGACTCACAAGTGGATTAGCTTAGGGTCTCTCTTTATCTAAATCCAACACTGACCAACTTGTAACAGGCCTAATGAAATAAAACACTGTTGATGGACTTCTGGCCGAAACGTTTGAAAACAAGGATTTTATTATAATGTTGTCCAGCAAATGCTCACCTAAGGAGAACACAATTTAATATTATTTTTGTATAAAGGTTGATGTCTCAACTGGTTACTAGCAATGTTTCTATCGTAGGATAAAAACTGTTATTCCTTCACTAGTCCATGGTCACACTCAACGATGTATATTATAATTTGTCTTCCCGGTGCCTTTGTACTTGATGCTTGAAGGGTTAACACTTCCTGGTTCACATGTGACACCCGGTCCTGTTACTGTTAAACGATACTTACATCATCTGATATGAAAATAAGACATGTGCTTAAGCGTGTGTACAGTCCGACAAAAGTTAAGCACCACCTGACTTGTTTCAATAATATCTTTTCTAATAATGAACTTATTTCAAATCGGTTTGCTGTTTTCGTTACCTGTACACACATACTTACTTACCTGAGAAACAGGTTATTCAAAAGATCGATTTCTATTTATGTGTATATGACAGGGTGTGTAAAGTGCCACGTGTACTTTTCAACATTTGTGTTTGCGAACGAAAGCTTATTTTTTTTGTGTAGAGTTTTAAGTTTCATTTTCTATTGGTTTGGTATGGTGCGGCGAAAATTAACAATACCAGAAAGGTGGCAAGTTGTTGGCATGCATAACGGTGGTTTTATCCATAGAAGGGTGGCAGACCACTTCAGGGCTAACCATTCCATCATTGTACGACTGATGCAGCGTTTTCGTCAAACGAGGAATGTTACTGACCGTCCACGTGCAGGTAGACCTCGCAAAACGACGCCGAGAGAGGACCGGCTCATATCCAGACGGGCGCGGCAACGGTCGTTCAGTACAGCTGATGCACTTCGTGGTAATTTAGCGTTTGGAGGCCACATTAGCACACGCACTGTAATCAGACGCCTCCATCATCAGGGAATGCGAGCGCGACGACAGTTGACATTACGTCATCGCCCTGCTCGATTTGACTGGTCACATGCTCATTTGGGGTGGACTATTTGCACATGGAGACGGGTCCACTGGTCTGATGAAAGTCGTTTTTTGCTACGCCTTAGCGACGGTCGTGCAAGGATTTGGCGCCAACGAAACACTTCAATTCAGGACAACCACATTTTGGGTACAAATGCTTTTGGGGGTGGGGGTGTAACTGTTTGGGGTTGTTTTTCCTTTGACTGTAAGTTGGACTTGTACGTTCTTCATGGTAATCTGACAGGCCAAAATACCGTGACAATGTGCTCGCTCTACGCGTAGTCCCCCATTTCAACAATCATGCGTTGGCTGACAGGCCAATGTTCATGGACGACAACGCTAGGCCACATAGAGCGCGAATTGTACAACATTGTTTACAGCAAGAGGCTGTTCAGACAATTCCATGGCCTGCGATGTCGCCATACATGAACCCTATAGAGCATGTATGGGACTTTATTGGACGAAAAATTAACCAACGCAATCCAAAATATCAAAATATTGACGAATTAAGAACTGCTATCTTACAGGAGTGGCAACAGTTCCCCCAAGAACGGCTTAGGCGTCTTGTGCGAAGCATGACGAGGCGTGTTGCAAAACTTCACAATAAACGCGGTGGACATACTCGTTATTGATTTTTATGCCTTACACATACGCACAATAGATGCATTTAAAAGTTCTTAAAATCTGAAGACTCTGCATTATAATGCAATGTTAAAAACTTCCATCAAAGACAAACTGGTTTTACGTTTTTCCAGCGCATGTTTTGAACCCCATTTTTGCCACGTCATAGTCACGTCTTTCAGGAAGATAAATATAATCTAACACCAGCAAGGGTGCAAGACGGGGAAATCTTGCACTTTTGACGGTGTTTGATTCTATTTCTCACCCCATGATCCCGATTCACAAACAGCTGATCTTGTGTTTTGTTTTGTTTACCTTGCGCATTAATTTACTGGAGTGCGCATTCCGTGACGTAATAAATGTCCTATTTACTGCTCTCTGATTGATTATTGATTAATAATACGGCGTTAAATAGAACAATTGTATTGTAAACAAAATCAACAGTTCAACAATAGAAATATCTCATCAATAACAGTTTTTCAAAGGAATAAACAAGTTTTAACAATTAAAATATTGAACAACGCGTAAAACAATGAACAATGTACTCTGACTCTGGTCTTGTCCCTTCTCCATCATTGTTTCAAAACCATGTCCTAACGGTTTTGACGTCATTTGAAGTATAAGTCAGTGACGTCATTGGACGTCGATTTGAGAAAGTGAAAAACGGCCATATATTTGAGAATTGGACGCCGATTTGAGGATTGCAGTATTTGGGTTTATTTACGACAATTTGTAGGATTTAAAGGTAATAAAATTGAACCATTCATTTATTTATATAGAATTTCAACACAAGTACTGATTATTTTGTCCAAATCAGTCAATTAATCACATGAAGGCTCACGAAGTGGACACAGTTTTGACTAATTTTGCGGGAAAAAGGTAGTGTAGGTTGTCTCACCCAGGGGGTGGGGTAAGACAGAAAAATCTCACAAACGGAAAATTGTGGACTACTTTGTCCATGGGGTGAGAAAAATGCGTCGTAGATTAGTAATTTTAGAGCCCTTGGTGTAGTCTTTTAAGAAGTGTAAGACAAATGGTGATATTTATGTTATTGCTTTAACAGTATTGATGTAAACAAAATATATCGATAAGAATATAGGGTGGTGCTTAACTTTAGTCGGAGTGTATATATATTTCTCATTTTTATTTTTATTTCTAATTTAACGCTTATTTAATTGTGTAGCCCTATTGTGTATTTATATTATTGTTATTTTACTTTTATTAATTTATATGTAGGATTTCACACTGACGTAGCACCCGGTACGGTTGGTACGGTTCCGATCGTACCACTTTTTTTGGCTGGTACGGCAAACGTACCACAATTTCGACAGAAAAAAACATAATTTTGTGATAAAAAAAGGATATTCTTTGTTAATGTCCTTGTAATAAATTTTTTAATGTCTGTTCAATAAAATGTTACAAAATTGTTACAGAGGAGTTGCCTCTCTTGTATTGTCAAGAAATCGGGATCCGATCTTTATCGGCACCGGAATCGGTTTACTTAATTATTTCTATTAATTAATTTTGACGTACTATTGTTTTGGATGATGTGTATGTTACATAACTGATTAAAGTCGTAATTTGATAGAGAGTAAAAAACGCTGACTCATTGGTTGATTGATTGATTTATTGATGTTTAACGTCCAGCGAGCAATTTTTCAGCAATATTCAGGACGAGAACATGTTTACAATAAATCAATATGTAGGTTGAAAACGGGGGACGGATAGGCCAATGGACAAAACAAATTAAACGCCACGGGACTCGAAACAAGGAAAGGTGATTGGTAGGGACGGAGAATTTGACCAGTGCAACAGGTCTCCTATGGACAACTGAACTGTTAGACTGGGTTCTTCAACGTGCGAAGAGGGTGGCAATCTCTCAACACGGGACCTCGGTTTTATTTACGTCTCATTCGAAGGAAGGGTTGGTTGTGAATTTATACATCCCGCACAATCGACGGACGCCCCTTCAAGCCGAAGAAGCTCTCGGCCCCATTTCTATTCCCCGGGGTTGGCCCCTTTTAGAGGACTAGTGCCTCTAGGGCGGATAAACCTGGTGTCTAATTCTACCCCCGGCACACCCTCTTGGAGGTTGTTCTGATTCATTGGAGGCTGAAGATGGATAGCATGATGGACGCTATTAAAAGCTGTAATCATATGAAAATACAGCACCTTTTCGAAAATGAGCATGTTCAATGATGTTGTCCTACAATTCCATACGGTCTAGGAATCAGAGCAAAACGAATTTGCACCGAGGATGAGGACTACAGTGTTCGCCGGACAGAAATTAAAACACATTTACATAAAAGAGGATATACAAATGACATGGTGGAAAAGTAACTGAAAAAAGTGGACAATCTTGATAGAGAAAACTTACTACAATATAATACTTAAAAACAAAATAATCGTGTGCCGCTGGTAATAACCTATTAAAAATCCTTGCCAAATATCCATGAAATTCTCCCAAAAAAATATGAAAATTTTATATAATTCTGAAAAAATGAAAAAGATTTTTGATGAACCACCTATAGTGTCATATAAACGTGATAAAAATATAAAAAATATACTGGTACACCGCAAACATAATTTACAATTTTATGGTAAGGAATAGGGTATGCGGGAAAAAGTGTGCTTTATGTTCACATATTATTGAATCAACATCTTTCAAAGATAACGAAGGTAATACCTATAACATTCAAGGCAGCATAATGCAAAATAATGCATATACCACATTCGCTGTCGTACAGTTAATACAATTGTTCACCCCAAATGTCTTCCCTTCATATTTTCCAAAGAATTGCGTGTTGCGTACATACGGGCATATTTCGCAGTTTCGTCTACAAGGTTCACATTTATTTGGTTGTTTAAAGTACATGCTATTATGCTTTTTGTGCACTAAAATGTCTTTCAGGTTTTTGTCGCGTCGAAATGCTAAAATAGGGGGTTTGTCAAAGACTTTTTTCATTTTATCGGATTTGTATAGCATCCTCATATGTTTCTTAATAATTTGCCGGACGTACGGTAAGCCTTTTGAGTAAGTCAAGACCAACGGCACCCTGTCTGTCTTGGATTTGTTTGTCCTATATGTTAAAAGGTTACTTCTACTTAACTTGTCCAAATTATGTAATTCATGCTCAACGGTACTGCCTGAATATCCGCGTTTACTTAGATTTTTTTTTTTATTTCATTCCTTTGTAATTTGTATGCTGATTCCACGGAGCAAATTTGTTTCACTCTAACTCCTAAACCATATGGTATTGATGTTTTCATGTAGTTATTGAGAATGCAAATATAAATGTTTATCGGTCGGTTTTGCATATAAGTCTGTTTTTAAAATGTCTTTATCTATAATAGTCAAAACGTCCAAAAACTCTAATTTATTTTTGGAGTGTCGTAAATCTACTTGTATGCGTTGATGTATTGAATTCGCAGTTTTGTGAAATTTTTGCAGTTCATCTATTCCATCTATCCATAAGCCCCATATGTCGTCTACAAATCGGAAGTATGCTGAGGGCGTTTTCTCCGTTTTTTCAAATAAAGATTTTTCCCATGTTCCTAAAAAAGTGCACGCATAGTTCATCCCTAAATTCGAGACAATACTATCAAATAATAATAACCTACTTTATTTCAGTCATTGTCATGCATACAATATTTTAAAGTTGCTGAGTTAGATTGCTGTCAAATTAAAAAAAACTAATATATATAAAGCTTTTGAATTTTTTTGACATTTTGAATTTTTTTTGAAATTTAAAAAAAAAATTTAATTTTGAACTTTAAAAGAAAAATTGTTTTATAATTTTGAAATGTTTTGAAAATTTTTAAATTTTATGAATGAGTAAGACGCAATTTGATTGATCGACAAAACTTGATCTCACGCGAGGTGTACTCACTGCACGCAAGGTGTACTCACTCTGAGGTAGAGTTGAGAAAATGCTGTTTAGGCCAATCAGAAAAAAGCAAAATTCCTTATTATTTAATAAATATTAATTATTATGATTTTTTTTTTCGCAAGACAAGGATTATCAGGTCTATATCAGATGAGCTCGAAGCGAAAAAAAATACTAATAATGTTTTTATCGGTAATTTCACAATTTTAACACAGCTTTGTGATTTTTTTGTTGTATTTTGACCTTTTATTTAATACTAATATTTTTTTATCGGTAATTTCAGAATTTTAACACAGCTTTGTGATTATTTTGTTGTGCTTTGACCTTTTTTTAATGAAAAGTTTAGTGACGTCACGTTAGACCGCGCATGACAAATGACCAACAGCTGATAAGTATATGTTATCTGGATGTGAATTGATTGATACCGAAAATATCAGCCTGCCGAGCCAGAATATGAAGTTTGTTGGCGAGTGAGCGAAGCGAACGAGTCACAAACTTCATATTCTGTCGAGCAGGCTGATATTTTTCAGTATCAATTATATTCACATTCAGATGACATGTGTATCATCCTTAAATCAACCATAAACACGGATACATCTATATTTGTATTTTTCGCGGGAAAAATTACATGATTCAAAATATTCAAAATACGCTTCCCCAAAACCGTAGTTCATAAGTAGTTTGCAAAATATACCATTCATTTTTACAGATTTATATAAATGTTAAGATTGTTGGATTTTCCCTTTAATGGGGAAATTCATTTTTTTTTTATTACAAACATCAAAGTCACCCATTTTCATTAAAGGTTTTGCCTACCAATGCCGTTCCGGATTAGAAAACATTACGGTCACAACCTCCTTTATGACGTAAACAATTATGACGTCTGAGGAGAGGTTATCAAGAATTGTGTAAAGTACATTTTTGTAGGACGATGTTTGTTGATATTTCTAACGCGACCGTTCTTAATTTGATATATGTTTTAAAAAATAATGTTAACTTGCTAATGGTGTAGATGAATTTTATTTATTTTTGCCATCTTCACAGGAATTATCGTTTAAATGTTAGGAGAATTTGGTGATAACTCCTGCTGACTGTTGATAAGTCCTGCTCAGCTCACGCGGACTTTGATACGAGTTTTGTTTATGGAGCCAGCAGGTAGATATAGCCGGAGGGAAGGATGATAATTTCTTGTATCACGAGTCGGTGGTCAACTGAACGTTGTTACTAAATTTATCGGGTAGTAAAGATCAAAGGAAACTGTAACAAATTACTGATAATAATAATTATCGGCAATTTGTGTAGTTTTCCTTTGAAGTGTGTCGATTGATAAAGCTTATCTCAACGTACTGGACGTGATATCAAAATTATTAGGTCAGTCCACAATTAGGCATGCGTCAACTACCGCGCATGAATATACTTATTTAAAAAAAAACAAGATTGGTTGCGTCATCAAAATCAATAATACGGGAAAAGATCAACGTCATTTTCGTTACTATCTTAAACAAAACATTTAACGTTTAGCCATATTATTTGAATAACAACATCCCTCAAAACCAAGAAATAACTACTTTGTAAAGATTGAACATCCTTAGGCTTATACGATACATATTGTTTTGTTTGTTTGTTT
>MJUT01030417.1:22803-40381 GCA_002080005.1 Gigantidas platifrons
GCTTTGAAATTTTATGAAAATTTTGAATTTTTTTTTTGAAATTTTTGAAATTTTGAATTTTTTTGAAAATTTTGATATCTTATGAATATTTTGAAAGTTTTTAAATTTTATGAAAATTTTGAATTTTTTTGAATGTTTTGAAATTTTTGAAATTTGAATTAATTTTTTTTCTTAAATATTATAATTTTGAAATTTTTTGAAAATTTTGAAATTTTATGAAATTTTTGAGAGTGCAATATACATATAACATGCAAATACAAGGATATATTGCACGATTCTTTTCCATTGAAATTAATAGGAAAATATTTATTACTATATAATAAAAACGTTTATCGCTATTTTGCCGTATTTTCCTTTGATCTTGCTATCTGCGAATTTCCCATCTCACGCTAGTAGAGTGAGATGGAAAATGATCTCCAGTCACTAAGCGTTGTCAAGGACGCATTATCGCTGTTTTCTAAGATGACGTTATAACTTAGTGACGTCACATTACCAAATCCTTGATAATAAGTGATTAACGATATAAAATAGTAATTGTGTTTAAGAAAATGTCAGTATCTCAACAAGAATTATTTAATTATGAATACAAAATAGCGATAAAATAATTAACGATGTTTTTTAAAACTCGAGGACGTTTCTCAGTCATCTCTCATCTCAGGGCTTCGCCCTTCGATGAGAGATGATTGAGAAAAGTCCCCGAGTTTTAAAAAACATCGTTAATCACTTAATATTATATCATATGACAAAAATGAATATGATAGGTTTGTCACGTCACGTATCTTTTATGTCGTTGCAGTATGGCGTGTTTCAGACCAATGGCAGTGAGTTCATTCTACAATCAAATGAAACAAAGAAAGATGCATCACAAAGAAATGGATTTCGAAAGTTTACAATAAATAAAGCCAGAACAATAAATATTAACAACGACGAAGATGTTAAATCGTATAGCTGGAAAGGACGTAAGTTTGGTTTAGGTTCATGGTGTCATAAATGTATCGAATACCCCTGGTCATGAACGTGGTTTGAACTCACACATTTGGTGGTGATATGCACTGATTGCTCAAGTAGTTGTAAATCCAACTACCATACGATCACAACAACCACATTTCAGAAATAGATCTATGGCAAACTACTATTTGGTAAGGGATAATGATTATCAGTGTTGTAGGGGGTGTTATGGTATTTAATGCCACCACAATCAAAATAAATATTCCATTAAAATTCGGAACTGTTCTCAAAGAGTGGCACTTGTTGTTTTAAATTTTATATCTGTTTCACTAAGAAGGGAGGTTTGAGCTCATAAAACTATCGTAACCCTGCCATTTTGTATTTAAGTGCCTGTACCCAAGTCATGAAAGTGACCAGTCATGAATTTGTGTGTTATGGTCATCGATTTGTGTGTTATGGTCATCGATTTGTGCCTCTTTCTACGGGTGTTCTGAGTTCACACCCGGTTGTTAATGGGTTCGTGTTACTCTTCTTAGTTTTATATGTATGTTTTGTCGATCGTTGTTTGTCCTTATGTACTTTTTCTTTTGGCCATTATGTTGTCTGTTCTTCGTCGATTCACATATTCTGATTACCCCTTTAGTATCTTTTGGTCATTATGTTGTCTGTTCTTCGTCGATTCACAGATTCTGATTACCCCTTTGGTATCTTTTGGCCATTATGTTGTCTGTTCTTCGTCGATTCACAGATTCTGATTACCCCTTTGATATCTTTTGGCCATTGTGCTGTCTGTTCTTCGTCGATATACAGATTCTGATTACTCCTTTGGTATCTTTTGGCCATTGTGTTGTCTGTTCTTCGTTGATTTACAGATTCTGATTACCCCTTTGGTATCTTTTGGCCATTGTGTTGTCTGTTCTTTGTCGATTTACAGATACTGATTACCCCTTTGGTATCTTTTGGCCATTGTGCTGTCTGTTCTTCGTCGATATACAGATTCTGATTACTCCTTTGGTATCTTTTGGCCATTGTGTTGTCTGTTCATCGTCGATTTACAGATTCTGATTACCCCTTTGGTATCTTTTGGCCATTGTGCTGTCTGTTCTTCGTCTATATACAGATTCGGATTACCCCTTTGGTATCTTTTGGCCATTGTGTTGTCTGTTCTTCGTTAATTTACAGATTCTGATTACCCCTTTGGTATCTTTTGGCCATTGTGTTGTCTGTTCTTCGTCGATTTACAGATTCTGATTACCCCTTTGGTATCTTTTGGCCATTGTGTTGCCTGTTCTTCGTCGATTTACAGATTCTGATTACCCCTTTAGTATCTTTTGGCCATTGTGTTGTCTGTTCTTCGTCGATTCACAGATTCTGATTATCCCTTTAGTATCTTCAAACTCTTCTAGCTACTATTCGATATAGAGACAGTTAAATAGCTCTGAACACAGATTTATAAATTAATGCAATTTAATTGTGTCCTCGCTTGTCGATAGACCAAAAAGTCCGAAGATACCAAAGGGCTAAACAGAAACCGTAATTCGAATGACCGACAATGCAATGGCCAACAGTAAATGGACGAACAAACAAATAATGGTCGACAGAAAATTGAATATTGAGCAAGACGAACCCAACTGAAAACCGGTAGTGAACCCCAGTTGCTCCGGATGCGGAAGGGTAATCTACTCGGATTTTTGACAAGCCTTTAATTGTTCCTTGATTCACAAGTCTCAGGGGACAGAACTCGTTCGTCTATCAATTCAAATGTAGTAGCTGTCAGCGTAATTTATCTATGAGTGGACTATTTCTCCATTTTATTTAGAAAATATCATTTAAACTTTTAAATACGCACAACTCCTACTACATTGTAAAAAGGAATTCCTCAAAACAGTGTATTCTGCTTATAGCTGCGGAACCGTAGCCCTTATGGTCCTTGGCCAGTTTTCTGATATTTGCGGACCATAGGGCTACGGACTTCACCCTATCAGAAAATTTGCGAAACTGCAACCATGATTTTGTTGCACCTTTCAACAGTAATTTTCACAATAAAACACTTTGTGAGAGTGGAGTCATGTGGATATTTCGTTTCGTTACATATTTATCTATCGTTTTCCATATTTATTTTTCTATTTTTATTCATTTCTAGCCCAGTATCATAACAAATGTCTCGATATTAACTGATCCCGCCTACTTCGTTCCGCCATCTTGTCGTTGTGGTATTCTCGTTTTGAGGTCACGTGACTTTTGAGAGATAACTCTAACAACAAAACACGTGTTCGGTTTGTTTACGTTTTACCGGAGGTTTTGCACGGCGATTTTTTTTATCTGAAATAAAATATTTAGTCAACCTAGAGTGAAATATTTTACAAATATTAACCAGAAATGTTATTTCGTCTATGATTATTCCAATTGAGGTGAACTCTCATTCAACTTTTTCATGTAAACAAACAATGGTCCGCAAATATCAGAAAACTGGCCAAGGACCATAAGGGCTACGGTTCCGCAGCTATCTTGCTTTTTGCCCTACCATATGAGGCTTTGCATATATCGAAAGTTTGAATGAGTTATTGGGCGAAACAAGGAATATGTGAGTAGTCATGCATTTGTGTTTTAGGGGTATTGATTCTGCCTCTTTCTGTGATATTTCTATTGGATTTTGGAACTGTTCTGAGAGTGTGGTGATTTTGGAACTGTTCTGAGAGTGTGGTGATTTTGGAACTGTTCTGAGAGTGTGGTGATTTTGGAACTGTTCTGCGAGTGTGGTGATTTTGGAACTGTTCTGAGAGTGTGATGATTTTGGAACTGTTCTGAGAGTGTGGTGATTTTGGAACTGTTCTGAGAGTGTGGTGATTTTGGGACTGTTCTGAGAATGTGGTGATTTTGGAACTGTTCTGAGAGTGTGGTGATTTTGGAACTGTTCTGAGAGTGTGGTGATTTTGGAACTGTTCTCAAAGTGTTTTTTTTTCTTGCCCCATTTTAATAAGAGTATATATTTTATCAATTGACTTGGGAATGTGATATACTCAAAAAAGAAAATAAACGAAAAAAAAAGAGTATGACGCATTTACTAGACAAGATTACATATATTTTTCTCTCCTTTTTTGTCCATTTTAATAATCGAGTTATGATAAAGCGCTACACCGAACAAAGAAGAGCATAATTACAAAGAATTTGACATACACTTTGTAATCTTGAATTTCATCATTCTTATTACTTAATCTTGAATTTCATCATTTACATGAACTACGTCTTTACAGAGAAGGGGAAAGAAATGACCCGTGTCAAGAAGATGAATACGGGTCGACAAAAGAGGGCGTCAGGATCGCACAGTGTTGAGTTACTTATTGTTGTAGATTATGCAGTCTATCAGAGGTAAAAAAAAGTAATCGTTTATTAATTATCCGTGACAATCACATTCTATAAAGTGGGTTTAAATTTTAGTGGCAATAATATGTTAATGGGTGATTGCTAATTTTACGTCTGATTTTATTGGGGACGGGGTGTTCAAAATGGCTTTATTAACATATATTGAATGAATTCAGGCTTTGAATACAATTGAATCAAATATAAATACGAGTCTCCATACACGCGTATATGAGATAGAATTTCACATGTCCAAACTTATATATCTAAAGTGGCCGCTTTTCATTTGTTTTGGGTTTTTTTTGCCGACACGATATAACAGAAATATTGTTGAAAGTGGCGTTAAACACCATAAATCAACCATTTCGTTTTGTGTGCTGATTGAAACATGTCGAAATAAAATAAGGAATGTATAAGCACTCTGTTATTGCCCTTTCATTAATATGAGCTGGGCTTATGGTGTTTAAAACCACTTTCAACAATATATCAGTTATGTCGTGACGGTCAGTTTTATTGATTGAGGAAATCGGAGTACACATAGAAGAAAACCACTGATCTGTCGCAAGTCACTTACAAACTTTATTACATAATTATGTATCGAGTACACACGGCAGACGTCTTATATGAAACAGGAACTGCTTAACCTTCGTAAGTACCAAATGTTGCCAGTGTCAATGTAATCTTTAATCCAATAAATTCTGCCAATATAAGCACACCTCCTCCTCGGAGTAGTAAAATGTTAATACGCAATAAAATCACATAAAATATAAAATCTTCACGTAGCACTAATCCTTTAAGCACATGAATAGTTTAATCCATCACCAATATATCACAGTTTGAATCAATATTCCACCACCAGCTTGAGCTTAAAAACTATATACAGCTTACTTATAAAAATCTAAAAAAAAAATGTAGGAGATAATCTCTCCTTCCAAGCACCAACAACCCATCTTGATAAGCTTACAATAGTGTTCAACAGCTATGCCAAATGTATACCGTGTACAGTTCTAATACTATATGACAGTTCTAATTATAGTAAATACCAAATTACATCAAAAGCTATTCTTCCTTCTTTTTGATTGACATGATTCTAGAATAGTGTGTATATCGTCTCATGTGTAGTTTATAAATGAGAGTTCTGCAAGCAGGTTCAATATATCTGTTTAAAACATCCAATATCTTCTGATATTTGTTGTTACCACAATGAAATAGTATTTGGAATGAATTCAATATCAGTTGGCTGGTCTCAATTCCAACAGGAATTTTATATTCAGCTTTTAATGCTGCTACTTGTTCAGTTATAGAGAACATTAAACTGGCTCTTACATTCTCTAAAGTGGGACAGTTTAGAAGGAAATGCGATACATCTTCTGGTTCGGTATTGCATAGTTTTTTTGAAGATTATAAGTTCCTGTAGCAAGCCTAATGCGAACTGGAATTTTACTTGTATCACGAATGCAGGCACTATTTGTAACTATCAATGGATGATATTTGCCAATATGGTAGCACACCCCAATGTTTTCTAGTGTAGAGTTTCTGATAGTGGCTGTGTTGATATGGTTGATCCAGTATCGATGTACTTTCTTTTTAACCATAGTTTTCCATTCTGTTTTTTTTTCATTGGATTTTGAAGAAACTGATGATATTCCAAAATGTTGTATTTTATACAATTTTTTTTCAAATCAATAAACCAACTATGACTGTCAAACGATTTTAGTGTTAATTGTCTGTCTGCTAGTCTCCATTCTATGGAGTCTGTCTTTGCTCTACAGATATTGCCAAAAGTAGATAGAATCTTGAGATGAATTTCAGCTTCTACAGGTAAAAGACCACTGACTATATATACTGCTGGGTCAGCTATTTGAGTTTTCTTGTAGAAAAGGTCGACGCAGTCTAGATTTTTTCCAGTTGGTATTACAATTTCCAAACCATATGTAAGAATTGGAACAACATATGTCTTTAGCAACGATATTTTGGTTTCATGATCTAATCCATTTGTACCATGCAGCCCTGTTCCCATTAAACTATATAAGGTTCGCCGAACCTTCTTTATATTTTCTTCAACTGTTAGTTTGACTGATGATTTCTCAGATTTTTGTATTCCAATGTGTGCAGTATTCGTGACTACTGGCATATGATTTCCATTTATGGACCAGAATTCCGAGCCGATATTGACTGTTTTAGTAGATTTTATTGGTAATACTACATTCTTTGTTGGTTGTAACATATAGCCATCTTGCCTGCTGAAATTTGCAGCAATGTTAATCATCATCTGTAACTCAACTGGGTTGTTTGAAATGAGAGCCACATCATCTGCGCATGTAGGTGCACAATAATTTATGTTTCCGATATGTCCACCAAGTCCGATATTCGCAAGACTGTCTAGAAGCGGATTTACATAGACTTTATACAAATCAGCACACATAGCATAGCACCTCCTTGTCTGACCCTTGTGCAAATTTAAACTTCTCAGAAAATTGACCTTTCCATTTAACGCAAGATGTTGCATTGTCATATAAACTTTCTATCATTAGAATTGATTGATATGTGAATCCAGTTTGAAACAGACGTCGGATTAAATTTGCATGTACGACAACGTCAAAAGCTGCTTTACTGTCCAAAAATGCTATATAAGTTGGTAAATTGAGATCACTGCTATCTCTTTCAAATTCCTCAATAAATAATTCACATAATAGAGGACTTGTTTCTTGCGTAAAACCTCTCTGTAGTGGATTTTGCTTTTTCTAGTATTTTGTTGTTCTCTCGATTTTTGATGATTTTTTCAATGATTTTTGACAATACCGGGTTGATTGTAATCCCTCTGTAAAATTTTGCATCTCGTTGGTCTCCTTTAGTTTTATAGACTGGGAACAGCAATCCAGTTTTTTGTATGTCTGAGGTGGTTCCAAATTCAAATAGTTTGTCAATAATGTTGTGGATTACTTGGTGTAGTGGTAGACCTCCATAGATTATGTTGTCTGCTGTGATTCCAAATATATCGGCAGCTTTGTTATGGTTTAAGATTCTGACTGCTTTGTTTATTTCATGCATCTCAATAGGTTGGTGTATGTAGTTATCTCTGCAAATTTCCATGATAGTGTGTACTTCATTTTCTACTTGTTGTAAGAAATCATTATCAAAATGTTTGCTATGTTCCTTCTTTGCTAGATTGCCAAAGTGTGCTTGCCATCCAGTCATAATTGAGTCGCTGCTATAAGATGTTCCATCCACATTTAAATTTTCAATTTGTTTTGCCAGTTGACCTCTTTGTTTACGGATTAACTTATAAAATGTTCTTTGGTCGGATGTTCTTGCCTGTATCAGCTTTTCACGTTCCTGAATTCTCCTATGAGCTATTTTAAGCCTACATTCTTTTCTAAGTATTTGTGTAGTAAGTTTCTTGTTTGCTACATGAGAATTTGTGGGATCTTTGGATCTACCATTTGTTTTCCAAATATAAAAAGCTGTCTTTTTCTCTCTGATAGCCTGATGTATAGCTTCATTCATGACTTGCAGTTTTGGTTTTCTGTGACCATGTTTTCTCTTTGGATTAACATTTTCAGCAGCTTCAATAATAATATTGTTGAGATTTTCAAGAGTAGACGATATATCACCAATGCTTTTGTCAATTTTGTCCCAGTTGATCCTTGTACTAGGCGTCCTTTTAACGCCATCCTGCTTCGTACCATATTCTTGTTTTGAGTGATCAAATTGTATAGTCAAATTTAAAGGGTAGTGGTCAGACACGTTTCCAATTACATCTAGTTTTTTTTATCTCAATAATTTTGTCCTGATCTTTAAGTTGGTATAGGAAGAAATCAATAGCAGATGAGTCACTCCCATTTGGATGAATAAAAGTAGACCCAAGATATTTGGTTTTGAGGTTATGTTCAGACGTAAATTTCATCATATTCTGTTTTCTTGGATTATCATTTCCTTTCATGAAGTCTTCATTAAAATCTTCTCCAATGGTGTGTATTTTGATAAGTTTCAACATTTCATGTAGTTGATCCAGACAGTTGTTAAAGTCTTCAATGTGGTTTGCAGAACCCTTGCACGGCATATATACTGAGAGTAATATCAACTTTTGTTTACCAGTAATTTCAATTCCTTGTTTTCTTTCATTTCCCACTGTCAGAGGTGTTATGCTTGAATCTAGATATTTTTTCACATTATTGGCGTGCCACCATAGCCTCTTGGCATTTGAGTTGGAGGTATATGGTCATTTGAGTCAACGGCTTTTCCGATGCCAGTTAGCAGTGTATCAAGTTCGTTCAACAAATGAAGCTGGCAGTCAAATAACCAATATTCTTGTACAAGACATATGTCGAGTTGTTTTACTACTTCCTTGAAGAATGGTCCACATGTTAAAATATTTTTACAATTAAAATCTAAAATGTTTAATACACTATTTACAGTAGATTTGGCCATCTTCTCATCATCTTGGGTTGCCGTATGTGGTTGCTGAGGCTGTTCCGGTATAAAAAAAGTATTCTGACTGTTAGTTTTAGTGGGGTGAAAAAATATAGGCTGTCCAAACGGCTGTTCTACCCACATTTTATTTTGTACACTGTTGTTCTGCGTCATTGGTTGCTGTTTAGTATTTCTTAACTGATCATGTGAAATACTATGGTGATTTCCAGTGTGTTTTACTTCCGGACGGGACTGATCTTTATAATGTCTCTGTGCCCTCCAACTATGGTCATATTCTGTTTCTATCTTTGTACTATCTGTATATCGATATCCTGTACTGAACAAGAGTCATGGGATATTAAGTTGACGTCGTTGTAATCCGAGTTAATATATATTAAGTTGTCTTGTTGGATCTGGGTTGGTTTGTCACTTGCTATGTTCATAGGTTCACAATCTTGTCTGTAGGTCTCATTATAGGTACTGTAGTCATGAGGATTGGCCGTGTTATTTGTACCAGCATAGTAGTATGGATGATACTGATTTGTATTGTTTGTGCCAGTATAGTAATATGGATGATACTGATTCGTGTTGTACGAGTAGTAGTCACTATTATGTATATAGTAGTTACCGGACCAATCACTTGTTTTACGTTCTTCATTAGAGCATTGCTCGTATTGTGTGCTCATTTTGTTCAGTTCATTGTCTATGCGTTGAAGGACAAATTTTGTGACCCGATTTCTCATGTTGACAACTAACTCATCACTTTCATCTTTATTGCTATTTCTATGCTGGAAGTCATTATTATGTGACCTTGAATTTTCATTTGTTGATTGTGCTTGTAAATTCTCAATCTGTCTATTCAAAGTGGATATTGTCGGTCAAGCGAAATATCCGTCAATTTGATTATAATTATAGTCTTTTTGTAGACTTATAGTTATTTTTGTTATATTTTAGCATCTTTTTTGATGTTGTTGTGCTGCATTTTAGACGTTTATATATATATTTATATATATATATTATTTCTTGAACTTGTTCTCGTGCTGAATATACAGGCAAAATTGGCGCCAATTTACAACTAACAATCAATGATCAATATTTATGTTTATTATCTCATAGGTGGTTTGACAAAAGCAGTGGCACAAGTGTGCAGAAAGCAGCGAATGCCATGGCATCAATCAGACAGTTTTATGCATTTGTAATTAACGGCGTAAGTATTTTATGAGCATGTTGAGGGAACACTGGTAGTTTTTTTAAACATATTATATTTGCTCAAGTGCGCAAAAAGGAAAAGACACAAGTTAAAGAAACTTATGAAATCTTCTCCTATATACAATGAGTTACAACTTTATTGGATAGATCATGCATGTATATGAATATTTCTTACATTAGTATCTGTAAATTGAACAAGAGCACTGATAATCTACTGTGTACAATTTTTCAATACAGTGTGGCTTGTAAGATACATTTATTTAAGGTTTTGTTCAAGATTTAGGTTATATTTATTTTTTCAATGTATCAAATATGAGGCCTTTAATGCATTTCATGTCCATTTTCATGTTTATTTTAGTTAAAGCTTGACCAAAGACTGCTGAGACAGCAATTGTCGATAGATAATATATAATACCCTCTAACCATATAGAAGGATCATTTAAGATTGAACATAGACAATCTTAGGGATTTAAGCAATCTTATTTAAAATAGATTAGATACATTGTATCTATGTTTGTATTGCCATCACTGGGTTGACACATTTGCTGGTTGAATATTAGTCCCCGATGGTATCATCCGCTAAGTAGTCAATTGCATCCTTCAAACAGCACTGACATGGTTTATTAAATATATTCATCTTTAAAATTTATAGATACTGTTGCTAATTAATATAATATATTAAAAATTAAGGCCTAAAATCTTGCCAGTAAAGGCCCTTAGGGGAAAGCCCAAGAAAATACGAAAGTTCACTTAGACGTTGTTTCAGATGTTAATGGAGTGAAGTGATTTAACGTTGGAATTCAATCAACAGTGTTATATATTGTAAGCGTTCAGTACAATATTGAAAGAAAAGTTTGAAGATACCACAGGGGTGGGTAATCAGAAACGGTCATTCAAAAATGGACAGACATGCAATGACAAAAAGACAAACATTTGTCGATAAAACGCTACAAAAAATACTTATGATTGAGCAATACGAGCACGACGTTTAGTATCGTATATTTGTGTTTCTTCCAGAATATTAAAGAAAATTGTCAGATTGTAATAGTTCACCTCACCTATCCTCTTCATGTCCGTAAGATCCTGATACTCTCTTTGCCCTTCCCCAGCTGTTCATCCCTAGTTTGTGTCTTTCTGTCTCTACCGTCCTTCTCCAAGTTGTTTTTGGTCATCTAACTTTAAGTTTTCATTCCTGTTGCCACGTGTTATTTTCTATAGTATAATAGTAACGTATTTCACATTTTAGATGGATGCCATGTACAAGAATATACAGACGTCAAGTTTTACTATAAATATATTATTAGCTGGAATAGTCATAGCTCAGGTATGATAATGGTACTAGTGTATTATATAGATTACTTCGGTGATTGCTATTTATCAGAGGCCGTCGTGGTGGTGATCGTATGGTATTTAGATTTACAACTACCTATGCAAGCATTCCCTATTACCACTAAAGTTGTGAGTTCGAATCCTGCTGAGGCGAGGTTAACTCGATACTACATTAAGTGATAAAATTTGTCAGTAACTTGCGACAGGTCGGTGGTTTTCTCCGATACTCCGTTTTTCTCCACCAATAAAATTAACCGCCACGATATGACTGAAATACTGTTGAAGTGGCGTTAAAAACCATAATTAACTAACTAGCTACTTATCCTCAAGTCAACAGCATTCATGTGGAAATCTAGCATACACTACTTTGATAATACAGTCAAACCTGTATTAAGATGTCACCTTTGGGACAAAATAGTGCCTTATAAGACAAGATGACCTGTTAAAATAGTTTCAATTCATAGGAAAATTGGTGGTTTTCTCCTGTACTCTGTTTCTCCACGATATATCTGAAATGTTGTTGAAAGTGGTTTTAAACACCATAACCTTTATCCTGAATGATATTTTGAAATGTGACCCGGATGTTGTTGAAAGATAGAAGTAGAGCGCAAGATGGAAATAAGCCAACAAACATTTCATTTTAATTAGAAAAAGTTTGAAGATACCAAAGGGTAATCAGAATCCGCAAATCGAAGGACAAACAATACAATGGTCACAAGAAAAAAAAACCAAAATGACAAACAACGATCTACAAAACATTACACAGAAAACAAAAGATTGAGTAACATAAACCCCACTAAAAACGGTTGTGAACTCAGGTGCATCGGAAGGGTTAGTAGCTCCTGCTCCACGAGTGACACCCTGTCGTGTTAATTAGATTTTAAATGTCAATGAAATACTAGAAATTGTTTTTTCTGCTATATTATTTGATGGGTGCCACTAGTGGAACAGGAACTGCTTACCCTTCCGGTTCACCCACGGTTTTTAGTGAGGTTTGTGTTACTCGATGTTTAGTTGATGTGCATGTTTTGTAGATCGTTGTTTGTTCTTTTGCACTTCGTTTTGTAATTGTGTTGTATGTTCTTCTTCGTTGACGGATTCTGATTACCCCTATTGTATCTTCAGACTTTTCTTTAACCTATTTATTATAATCTATGTAAAATTTGCTTTAATGAACTTGACAATGTCGTCATTTGTTTTACTTATAGACACCCAGTGATGCTACATGGACAGAAAGCATAAGAATACAATCTAATCGGATTCCAGCTCCCACGGCCTTAAATAATTTTAAGTCTTGGATTAATACACAGACCGATCTCCCAGGATTTGACCATGCCATGCTGTTTACAGGGTAAGAATTTAACTAATATGTATGTACGTATAAAATAAATAGTTGTAAGGGTACGACCATTTAACTTGAAGAGGGGGGGGGTATGTTTTTTTCCTAAAAAAATATTCTGATTCCCAATGTTGCTGAAAAAAATATTCTGATTTTGGTGGAGGAAAAAAAATAATCTGATTCAGAGTTTTTGTCATATAACCTAATGTTATATTCTGGAACAAAATTTCGCGCTTTGCGCGATAAAAAAAATCAATATTATATCTCTCGTGTTGTCCGAAAAAAAATTCTGTACGAACAAAAACACAATATCCCCTCCTCCCCCTTGCAAGTTAAATGGTCGGTCCCTAAGATACATGTAAAAGGAAATTGTAGTTTAACTGTTATGTTTGTTGGACGTGTTTTGCAACAAGCAGTCGGATACCTATGAGTACAAACTGTGCCCCTATTCTCCTTTGTAAGGGGTAATCGGAATCCGTAAATCGAAGGAAAGACAACTCAATGGCCAAAATAAAAAGGTCAAAAGGACAACGCTACACAGGAAACTAAAGACTGAGCAACGCGAATCCCACTAAAAACGGGGGGTGAACTCAGTTGTTCCGGGAGGGTAAGCAGTTCATGTTCCACTAGTGGTACCCCTCGTGTTAATTTAGTTACAAACTCGGTGATTTGAAACTTGTTAAATTACACATTTAATATGCTGTGTTATGAAAACCAAAACATTAACGGAATGGACACAAATAGAAACAAACGTATTTTTGATAACTATGGATTACCGTTTCAGATATGAGATGATAAAAGATGGATCGCCAAGTATAGGAGGTAAATAAACGTTATAGAATATCGAAAGGACAATTAAAATATTTCTTGTTTGTCCTGATTTATGTTTGTTCATTTTTGTTTGTTTGCTTTTTTCGTTGGTTGTTGTCGGTTTTTTGTGTGTGTGTGGTTTATGGGGGGTTGGGAGATGGATGGAAGCAGTAGGGTTGTGTGTTTCTTATTATACCCCCGCTCGGCGAGAGTCGGTGGTATATAGGGATCATCATGTCCGTCCGTCACACTTTTGGTTTCCGGATAATATTTAAAGTACCGCTCAACCAAATCTTTTCAAACTTTAAAACAATACTGTGGACCATTAAATGCAGGTCAATTGCGATTGCGGTGTATTTACCGTTCCTGCGTTATGGCCCTTTTTCTCTTTGTAAATAGGGACTTTTTAGGATTCCAGACGATATTTAAAGTATGGCTCAACCAAATATTTTCAAACTTTAACACAATGCTGTGGGCCATTAAATACAGGTGAAATTCGATTACGGTGTATTTCACATTTACAGTCCCTGAGTTATGGCCCTTTTTCTCTTAGAAAATAGGGACTTTTTAGGTTTCCGGATGATATTTAAAGTACCGCTCAACCAAATCTTTTAAGATTGAACATAATGCTGTGGACCATTAAATACAGGTTAAGTTCGATTACGGTGTATTTCACATTTACTGTTTCTGAGTTATGACCCTTTTTCTCTCAGAAAATAGGGACTTTTCAGGTTTCGGATGATATTTAAAGTAAGGCTCAACCAAATCTTTACAAACTTTAACACAATGCTGTGGGCAATTTTTAAATGCAGGATAAGTTCGATTACGGTGTATTTCACATTTACCGTTCCTGAGTTATGGCCCTTTTTCTCTTAGAAAATAGGGACTTTTAGGTTTCCGAATGATATTTAAAGTACCGCTCAACCGAATCTTTTCAAACTTTAACACAATGTTGTATACCATCGAATGCAGGCTAAGTTCGATTATGGTGAAATTGACATTTATCGTTCATGAATTATGACCCTTTTTCTCTTAGAAGATAAGGACTTTAAAGGTTTCTGGATGAAAAATTGGAATGCGGGTGTATCTGTGATCACCAGATCAACTTTTTCTAGTTTTCTTTTGTGTTTTTAAACGTTTCAATTATTTCATATTAATAAATCCAATAGAAAAATCGTAGAGTCAAAGTCGATACTCCTCAGGAACAAATACATGACCGCTCACTTTCCTTTATAATCAACACAAAACACTTCATTACTTAAATGGCTAAATGCTTGATCCATAATTCTGGATGAAATAGTTTGACACTGCTACAATCAAGATTTAATACTGGGTTTACCTGTTAAAATTCAAATTCAGACAATTTAATAACCATTTCGTGTATCCCATAATGGTTTAGTTTGGTTTATGGTGTTTACTGCCACTTTCAACAATATTTCAGTTATATCGTTGCGGTCAGTTTTATTGGTGGTGGAAACGGGAATATCCGGAGAAAACCACCGACCTGTCGCAAGTCACTGACAAACGTTATCACATAATGTTGCATCGAGTACATCTCACCATGAACGGAGTTCGAACTCACAGCTTTAGTGGTGATAGGTAGTGATTGCACTGGTAGTTGTAAATGCAACTACCATACAATCAAGACTACGACGGCCACTATCACATAATGTGTATTTCATTTTGTCTGTTTTAAAAGCTACTAAAATTATTTTTGTTTTAATTTCATTCTATAGGCTACGCCTTCACTAGTGCTATGTGTACAGATAGTAGTCAGTCTATCGTCGAAGACAAATTCAATTTCGTAATGATTACCGTGGCATCACATGAATTAGGTCACAGGTAAATATGTTCACTTAATCGAAGAAGAGTTTGACGATACCAAAGGGGTATTCAGAATCAGTATATCGAAAAAAGACAGACAACACAATGGCCAACAGAAAAAAGTGCAAAATGACAAACAACGATCTACAAAACATACATATAAAATTAAAGATCGAGAACACGAACATCTCTTAAAACGGGGGTGAACACTCTAAATGTAAAGCAGCTAGTTGTCAATTAAATACCGGAATAGCTAGTGCATTCGACATGACATTTCTATTGATACCTGAGCAATTTAAAAAAGGCAGGAAATAAAAAAAAACTCTACATTGCACAGCGTTAATTTTCATTGTTATATGTCAAACAATTTAAGTGTATTGCAAAAATGAAAACAATTTCAATCAAATATAAGCTTTTGACAGTATCCATTGAGTGCTATTCATTATCAATCTCTACCCAGAGTTGTCGGTCCTTACTCTCTCTCAATCAATCTCTGTCAACGCCAAAAAAGTAGTCCGGTGTTCTCTGATCATATGATCGTAAAATTATCATGTGACCAGACAGGAAGCAGTCAAAATGGTGGATTGACTACATGTGGGTTTGCATTCAGTATGAATACTCCCGTGAAACGATTAAAAATTGAGTGTTTCGTTTGCAATACACCAAACAACACGTGTATTTGTTTACATGGAATTTATGCGCTGTATGACTGATCACCGTATAAAAATAATCCCTTATCTTCGTTTGAAAATAAACAAAGAAGCTTCTTAAATATTAGTTATATGGTATTCTTTACATATTTTACAATATATGGGGTCATTATAACCGGTTTATATCAAGTTACCCTTAAATAAACGGATTTTACCAAGATTCTTGGCATATAGGCGTTGACAGAGATTGGAGAGAGTGTAAAGACCGACAACTCTGGGTAGAGATTGATTCATTATATCAAACAACTATATGGCCAATTTTATAAGAAACATACGTTTTATAATCGTTTGTTTTGGCAATTGTAAATATGAGCACACAGCAGTATGTATATACAATGTACTTATTTATGTTCTGTCTATATGTTGCAAGGTAAATTTAAGGATACTAAATGGGTAATTTGAAGATGGAAATATCGAAGGACAGACAACACAGGGGCAAAACGGCCCAACCAACGGTCAACAAAACACTATACAGAAAAACAAGCTTGAACAACGCGAAACTAACTAATTACAAGGAGTATACTGGGGTGAACCGGAATGGTAAACAATTCTTGCTCTTCTAGGGAGACACCTCGTGTTACTGATAAACAACACACACATCATCTGATATAGAAATCGTAATGGACACCAATAAATACAAATAACATTAATAAAGGATGAAGATACTACAAAATACACCAAAGTAAAGACCAACCAAATACTATTGTCACCTCGAACATATCTGCCTGGAGTATTCGTACTATACTATCAATTTTGTTTTGTTATATACTTTTTATTATGAATATTTTTTATTATTGTTTTTTTAGCCTCAGTGCTGGTCATGATGGTTCTGGAAATACTTGCCTAGGCAGTGATTCATACATTATGACATCCGTTAGCAAGCCACAGTCTAACGCGTTAACAGCTGCTAACCCATGGACATTCTCGTCGTGTTCTACTAGTTCCTTTAACAGTTATATTGACAGCCTCACTACGTAAGTCCATATCAAATACAATGTAGATATTAATGACCTATCACCGGGTTTGTAACTAGATTAACAGGACTGGTGCCTCTAGTTGTGCAGACACTGTTTACCCTTCCTGAGCACCCGAGTTCACCCCGGTGTCATACAATATATATATATATATTGACTCCAGGGTCAATTTTCATATGGTATTTTGACCCCGTGGTCGATTTTTTGTCATTGTATTTTGAACCCCCTCATGATAAATTGACCCCCTAATTTCTAACAAAGGAATGGGGTTCATAATACCATAAGAGAGGGTTTAATATACCATAGGTAGGGGGGTCAAATACCATGGGTAGGGGGGTCAATATACTATGAATATGGGGGGTCAAAATACCATGGGTAGGGGGTTCGAATTACCATGGAAAGGGGGTCGATATACTATGGGTAGTGTGGTCGACATACCATGGGTAGAGGGGTCTCAATGCCATGGATAGGGGGTCAAAATACCATGGGTAGCGGGGTCAAAATACCATGGGTAGAGGGTCGATATACCATGGATAGGGGGATCAAAATACCATGAGTATGGAGGTCGATATTCCATGGGTAGGGGGGTCAAAATACCATGGGTAGGGGGTCAATATACCATGGATATGGGTGTCAAAATAGCATGGGTAGGGGGTCGATAT
>MJUT01030417.1:44733-55338 GCA_002080005.1 Gigantidas platifrons
TATTTTGACCCCCTACCCATGGTATAACGAACCCCCTACCCATGGTATATCGACTCCCTACCTATGGTATTTTGACCCCCCTACCCATGGTATATCGACCATCCTAACCAATGTATTTTGACCCCCCTACCCATGATATATTGACCCCCCTAATCATGGTATTTTGACCCCCCTACCTATCTCTTGATTAGAAATGAGGGGGGAAATATTCCATGGGGGTTCAATTTATCATACGGGGGGTCAGTTTTCAATAAGGGGGGTCAATATACCATGGATGATGAAACTTGACCCCGTGGTTAATAAACCATGGGGGTCAAAATACCATATGACACCGTATTTTAGTGGGATTCATGTTAGATCTTTAGTTTTATGTGTATGTTTTGTAGATCGTTGTTTGTACTTTTTCAATTGACCATTGTGTTGTTCTGTCCTTCTTTGATTTACAGATTCTGATTACCCCTTTGGTATCTTTTGTCCATTGTGTTGTTCTGTCCTTCTTTGATATACAGATTCTGATTACCCCTTTGGTATCTTTTGTCCATTGTGTTGTTCTGTCCTTCTTTGATTTACGGATTCTGATTACCCCTTTGCTATCTTCAAACTCTTCGTGTTGGTATTTCGACAGAAAGATGAAAAAAGGATATTGGTATTTCGGTGGTAAAGCAATCTACTATTATTACTGGTATTTTTGTGTGTATCAATTTTCGTGGATGAATGGATCATTGCCATTTGAATTCGTAGTTTTGATACTAATCATAGGTTCATTGGTCACACATGTCTTTCGTGGTGCACTAAACTGCCCTGTTTGTTGAGACAAACGAAATCCACGAAAGATGAATACAGAGTGTGCATTAGATACCCCTGACAAGTACAAGGGGTACATATTTACCCATTGGGTTTGGGTTATGGTGTTTAATGTCACTTTGAAATATTTTTCAGCTATATCGTGGTGGTCAGTTTTATTGATGGACGAAACAAGAGTACCCGTAGAAAACCTGCCGCAAGTCATTGGCAAACTTTATCACATAATGCTATCTCTTGTTAACCCATGGATATACAAAAACAATAGAATATATTACAAACAATATCTATGCAAAGCAATCTGATTGATCAAATAGAACGATCGTAGGATAAATACCAATACAACATATAGCAAAGCGATGTTTGTCTTTATTTCCAGGAGCTATCAGAATTGTATGACTACATTGAGTCCATCGTATAACCCTAACCTCTTAGCATCAGAGAGACAGCGGTTACCGGGTCAAATTTATGATGCTGACCAACAGTGTGCTAACATGGTAGGAGTTGGATCTTACATGTGTAGGGTATGTATAACATAGTTATCTCCCCTTGTTGGGGTCGATCTCATAACCCTAACCTCTTAGCATCAGAGAGACAGCGGTTACCGGGTCAAATTTATGATGCTGACCAACAGTGTGCTAATATGGTAGGAGTTGGATCTTACATGTGTAGGATATGCATAACATAGTTATCTCCCCTTGTTGCGGTCGATCTTACATACATAGTAATAAAAACGTAGATATCAAATTTAGTGGGCACGACGCGTTTCTAGAATAACCTTCATCATGTACACTCAAAGTTGAAAGGTTGGAAAGCCAAATAATTTTAAAAGTTTTAGAAGCAACAGGGTAGCCTTAATTGTCTAAGGATATGCCACAACACGCTTATCTCCCTTTCCTGTGGAAGGTATGATATAGTATATCTTTTATCCTTTTTCGCTCACCTGGCCAAAGGCCATGTGAGCTTTTGCCATCAGGTTTCGTCCGTCGTCCGTCGTCTGTCGTCGTCGTCGTCCGTCGTAAGCTTTTCACATTTTAAACTTCTCCTCAGAAACCACTGAGCCAATTTATACCAAACTGTGCTGGAATGGTCCTTGGGTAGCCCCCTTCCAAAATTGTGTCCGGTGATCACGACTTCCAACCAAGATTGCCGCCAAGATAAAAATTGAAAAAGGGGGATGAAATTTTAATTGTCCATTGCTGCTTTAGTATAAGTGAAAATGAGCTAAAATTTTAACTGCAGCTACATGGCCAGGAGTAGTTTAACATATATTCCGGGTTTTTCTGTGAAATTTTTCTTTCAGCCGATTTATACCGATTATGCAAATTAGGCATATTTTGATAAAAGATCACATTTAAATATTTTCCTCTGAAACCGCTGAACCAAATTAAACCAAACCTGGCAGGGATGGTTCCTGGATGGGCCCCTTTCAAAATTTTGTCCGACAGCTCCGCCCTCCATTCAAGATGGGTGCTCTTACTAAATTTGTTTTTCAATTGTCCATTGCTGCTTTAGTGTAAGTCAAAATGACCTCAAATTCTAACTGCAGCTACATGGCAAGGAGTAGTTTAACATATATTTCGTGTTTTTCTGTGAAATCTTTCAGCCGATTTTTACCGATAATGCAAATTAGGCATATTTTGATAAAAGATCACATTTAAGTCTTCTCCTCAGAAACCGCTGAACCAAGTTAAACCAAACCTGGCAGGGATAGTCTCTGGGTGGGCCCCTTTCAAAATTGTGTCCGACAACCCCGCCCTCCATTCAAGATGGCTGCTGTTACTAAAAATAGAAATTTCTTCAATTGTCCATTGCTGCTTTATTGTAAAGCAAAATGAGCTCACATTTTAACTGCAGCTACATGACAATGAGTATATTAACATATATTCTGGGCTTTTCTGTGAAATTTTTCTTTCAACCGATTAATACCGATTATAGAAATTAGGCATATTTTGATAAACGATCACATTTAAATCTTCTCTTCTGAAACTGCTGAACCAAATTAAAGCAAATTTGGCTGAGATGGTCCTTGGGGGTGTCCCCTTTCAATAGTGTGTACGACAGCCCCGCCCTCCATTCAAAATGGCTGCTGCTACTAAAAATAGAAATTTCTTCAATTGTCCATTGCTGCTTTATTGTAGAGCAAAATGAGCTCACATTTTAACTGCAGCTACATGACAATGAGTAGATTAACATATATTCTGGGTTTTTCTGTGAGAGTTTTGCAGCCAATGTATTCCGTTGAGGAATCTTATGAGATAAAAATCACATCAAAATATTTTGCTCAGAAATTTTAGTTGAAATGATCTTTGGGTGGACCACTTTCAAAATTATGTGTAACGCCCCCATTTTCTATTTCAACTTTAGATGTCAAATTGAAAACCAGGTGAGCGATTACAGGCTCCTGGGAGCCTCTAGTTTATTTTCAGTTTCATTTTTAGTTGTTTTAACATATAAATATGACATCGAAACGACAAACTAGATATAACCCTTGATCTTCAGAAGTTAAATATATGCCTACCGACCACCCCAGGCTTTGTGACGTTTAACACTCATCTTAGAAAATAATTATGCTAAATGGGAAGACATTTGCTGTGACTGTGAAATGCAGAACAGCAATAAAAGCACTTTTCACTTACTTTAAGAAGAGTTTGAAGATACCAAAGGGGCAATCAGAATCCGTATATCGAAGAAAAACAGACAACACAATGGCTAAAAGAAAAAGTAACTAAGTGAAAAATTGTATAGTCTCTAATGTTCATTTACTAAAGACTTTGAGTCGTCCGACGATTTTTTTCGAAGGAGTAATAGAAAAAAAAATAGTTTGTGACGGTGGGTTTCTCCGGATATTATTGGTGGAGAAAATCAGAGTACCCGGAAAAAATCAGCGATCTGCTGCAAGTCACTGACAAACTTTATCACATAATGTTGTACACCTCGCCCTGATGGTGATTCGAACTCGGTGATCAGTGGTGATAGTGACTGATTGCTTAGGTAGTTGTAAATCCAACTACCATACTATCACGGCCACGACGGCCCATATTGCCTTAGGTATCCATGATCTCATTGAATCTATTTCTATTTCAGCAACAATACAGTGGTGACTATTCCACTATATGTAGCGTATTGTGGTGCTCCGTCCTACCGGTAACAAACTCCAGTACTTGTAGAAGTTATATAGGAGGGGATGGGACATTGTGTGGTGACAGAAAGGTAAGCAATAAATTGAGGTTAACTATGGGGGCAACAAGAAAAAGAAAGCTTAAAGATACAAAAGTGGTGATCAGAAGCCGCAATTACGAAGCAGGACAGACAACACAATGGAGAACATAAAGCAGACAGACAGCACAATGGAGAACATAAAACAGACAGACAGCACAATGGAGAACATAAAACAGACAGACAGCACAATGGAGAACATAAAACAGACAAATAACGATGTACAAAACACTACACAGAAAACTAAAGATCGAGCAAAACACGAACCCTATTAAAAACAAACAACGATCTACAAAACACTACACAGAAAACTAAAGATCGAGCAAAACACGAATCCCACTAAAACAAACAACGATCTACAAAACACTACACAGAAAACTAAAGATCGAGCAACACGAACCCCACTAAAAACAAACAACGATCTACAAAACACTACACAGAAAACTAAAGATCGAGCAACACGAACCCCACTAAAAACAAACAACGATCTACAAAACACTACACAGAAAACTAAAGATCGAGCAACACGAACCCCACTAAAAACAAACAACGATCTACAAAACACTACACAGAAAACTAAAGATCGAGCAAAACACAAACCCCATTAAAAACAAACAACGATCTACAAAACACTACACAGAAAACTAAAGATCGAGCAACACGAACCCCACTAAAAACAAACAACGATCTACAAAACACTACACAGAAAACTAAAGATCGAGCAACACGAACCCCATTAAAAACAAACAACGATCTACAAAACACTACACAGAAAACTAAAGATCGAGCAAAACACGAACCCCACTAAAAACAAACAACGATCTACAAAACACTACACAGAAAACTAAAGATCGAGCAAAACACGAACCCCATTAAAAACCAGGGGTGAACTCAGGTCATCCTGGAAGGATAGACAGTTCCAACACCAAATGTAGCATTCGTAACTTCCTAAGCCCTGAACTCGGAAAAATTGATTTCGTACAAAAAATCTCTTTGCATTAGTAAAACTGTCTACATTATCTTGTCATGACATCATTCGTCCAATTTTATCATGCTCACTCTTTTCTTGGTGTGATTTTGAAACAATTGGTCACAACAAGAAAAATGTGATACCAAAAATATAAATATGAACACAGATTTTAAGAGAATTACTGATTTCAAACCAAGGTTCTGAAGCCCACGCATCAGCCATTCTTCCTGACCTAACTCACCATATTTTTTCTAGTGGCAGTCATAATTCATTGTTCTAATTTGTGCCATACCACACTCGTTTCCATATATTTTGTTGAACGTGTTCTCGTCTTTAATATACCTGGACGTTAAACAATAATCCATAATAATTAATATATATGTACTGATGTTTTTTACAATCAAACGTTGAGAGGGGCCGTCGTGACCGTATCATATGGTAGTTGGATTTACAACTACCTGTGCAGTCAGTGCCTGTCACCACTAAAGTTGTGAGTTCAATTCCAGTTCATGGCGAGGTGTACTCCATACAACATTAAGTGATATAATTTGTAGCAGGTCGGTGGTTTTCTCCTGGTACTCCAGCTTCCCAGACCAATAAAACTGACCACCATAATATAGCTGAAATATTGTTGATAGTGGCGTTAAACACCTTAGCCCTAACCCTCAGAAGTGTCTTTATATCTAATTGTATTACAGTGGTGTATAAGTGGAGTATGCACATCATCGCCAAATGCGCCTTCTGGAAGTGGTGAGTTTTTTTTGATAATAATGAATAAAACAATGAATATATCACGTGCGTGCTCTTATTCAGCTTTACTATCTTTGACCACGAGTGAACCTGATCAAGGTTTTTCTAGAAATTTGTCATGCGCACTAAATTAGATGTCTACAATTCTGTTGTCATATCAACAGACTGTTAACTATATAGCTTTGTGTTCCATTTCTGATTTCTCTAGAGTGGCACAGTACCGAAATAGCAATATAGAAATGATTATGATGTCATAAGTTGGAATACAACAATTCAAATTAACATAGTATTAAAGTGAATTAAGATATATGACCTTATATTCAACATGATTAAATAATAGAGCTTGCATTTGTGCTTGTTGCTTTTACATGGTAACGAATCTACCAAATTGTGTCACTATTATTTGCGGTTGTATTTCTAATTAGCCAAAGAAAACGATGAATATATGTACCAAGATGGTTTGATTAGAATTAGACTTCGCGTACTACCATTTACAATACCACTCTTAGCTTCGTATGCTTCCATTTACAATACCACTCTTAACTTCGTATACTTCAATTTACAATACCACTCTTAACTTCGTATACTTCCATTTACAATACCACTCTTAACTTCGTATACGTCCATTTACAATACCACTCTTAGCTTCGTATACTTCCATTTACAATACCACTCTTAGCTTCGTATACTTAAGAAATAATTCATGGCAGGCATAGAGTTGTGCAAATTTACACATGGACCGGGCCTTTATATTCTAATTTTTCCCCGAGCGATAGCGAGGGGTAAAATCTAAGAATATAAAGGCCCAGCCCATGTGTAAATTTGCACAACTCTATGCCTGCTATGAATTATTTCGATTTTAATAGGACAAATACGGTAATTTTTAACCTTTCGTGAACTGTATACACACGGCATTTGGTGGCTGTTCTATTTACCTCCTTCGGAAATTTTGAATTGATTTTGAATTATTTGTTTTTGAACGATATATTTTAAAACAATAAAACAATATTTTAAAAAGCTTACCTTGAAAACTTATTTTAGTTAAATTGTATCAAACTTGAAGCGTACACGAAGCCAAATAACGTCTAATCTTTACGTTTCAAACTGGAAGTATATGACGCCAATGACGTCATGTTGAATATGTTCCAATGTCGTCAATAACATTTCGCGGATTTTTTTTTCAGTTTACAATCGTATGTGTATTGTATGAGGCTCTCCTTCAGTATTTCTTTAATAGTATTTAGCGTCGAAAACAAACACGATGTCCAAGAATAAGAATTATAAGGCTTAAACACTGTTTTTAGGAAATTATGTATGCATAAACTCCGGCAGCTCACTCACAAAATTTCACAACGGGAGTCACATGGAACAGCCAGATTTGTTGTGTACCGCACTTGCGCTAAATATAGAGATATTGAGTAATATCGTGTGTGCCGTTTTATAGACGTCATATTATAATTCGATTTACAATACCACTCTTAGCTTCGTATACTTCCATTTACAATACAAGATTTGATAATGATTTGTGTATATGTCAATTCTGCATTATTTATAAATATTAAGATACTCCTGAAGGAAGGATAAACAATTCCTGTTCCACTAGTTACACCCGCTGTGCTACCGCTAAACGACACGAATATCACGTAATATAGAGAACGTGTTGGACATCAGTATACATGAATGAATACAAAGAACATAAATGAAGCACGAATGTGCATCAGTAGTATATTGTGATGGAGTTATCGACATTTACTATTCAACCCATTAATAACAAAATTAAAATATTAATATTGATAGCCACGTGTTTATACGGAGATAAAAAAGGTGCAGTATTTTCAATTGGTTGGACATGCCAAGATATGATAGCCAATGGACCACATAATTGTGCAGTTGTTCCTAAATTGTGCTGTAGTTCCTGTGGACCTACTACACAAGCTCCAACCAGACCAGCAGTCCCTGTAACTCCGGCACAAACAACAATTGTTGCACAGCCAGAAAAGGATTGTGAGTAATATACGACACAAATACATGTATATATCAAAATGTATATAGATCACTTTATTTTTAGGTTTAATTTATGATGTTTAACGCCACTTTCAACAATATTTCAGTTATATAGTGGCTGTCAGTTTTATTGGTGGAGGAAACCGGAGTATCCGGAAAAATCCACCGACCTGTCGCAAGTCACTGACAAATTTTATCACATAATGTTGTACACCTCGCTCTGATCGAGTTTCGAACTCACAACATCGGTGGTGATAGGCACTGATTGCATAGATAGTTGTAAATCCAACTAGAATACGATCACGGCCACGAAGTCTCGTACTTTATTTTTAATTATGCTAGATGTTCACGTGTAATCAACATTAATTTACTACACACCGTATCGGTGGTGTAATTGTTAGCGTGCTCGCCTCGAGTGTGGTAGATCGTCGGATCGGGTCAAACCCACGACTATAAAATTGGTACTTGTTGCTTCTTCGCTAAGCACGCGGCAATAAGGAGAAAGAGCAAAGACTGATTTGCTCAGAATCAAGATAATGTGTCCGAATGGGGAGATATGTCTATCCACGATGTTGTTTCAGTAGTGAGCTAGTACTATAATCCAACTAGTTCAAATCGGACTTCTTCATCATTTCATTGAAAATTAACTTGTTCTCGCCATGATATAGCTGAAAAATTGCTGCGTTGGCGTTAAACAATAATTACTCACTTACTCAATTTACTACAAATCATAGAGAAGTTTATTTGTGAAGTTTCTTATCAATGGTTCTTTAAGCTACATTGCCGTTAAGTAGTTAGATTGTGGGTGCTTAACGCCACTTCTAACGATATCAAGTACTCGGAAAGGACAACCGATTGGTCTCAACTATCTGACGAACTCTATGACATAAAGACGTATCGAATACACCTCGCCACTTGTGTGAGTCAACCTAACTACTTCAGTGGTGATAGTCACTGCATATTGCATTTATCTATGTCAATTCAATTATCATACAGTAATGCCATAATGGTACTTCTGGATCTTTGAAGCAGTAACATTTTGATAAGAAAGAGGTAAAGTTGAAATATATTATTAGCTGGCAAGCACAAATACAAATAGATGCAAGGTACAGGATACTGTCTTTGAGACAGTTTGGAATTCAAACACTATTTCCAGATGATTTTAGTACAATGCTCATTTGCATTTATTTATGGAAGGTTTGGTTTAGGCTTGGTTGATGGTGTTTAATGCAACCTTCAACAATTGTTCAGTCATATCAGGCGGTCAGATGTATTGTTGGAGGAAACCGGAGTGACCTGTTGCAAGTCACTAATACACTTTATGACAAAATTTTATATATCGAGTACACCTTTATTAATGGATAAATTGCAGATTATCAACTATAATGCTAAAGAACACCTCTGTGTTTCTTGTAGTATACGTAAATCACGAGATCCGGATATAGGGCCCGTGTGGCTCAATGAGTTAGGTAGTTGGATTACCTAACAACTCATACAACCCTATCAGCAATACGACGTGGATTCGCGCCCGGCTTTGTAAATTACAAAAAGGGTGCACTGACTTGCAGCCGCAAGTGATAAAGTTTACCAGTTGCTTCCCCAGGGTCGATGGTTCTCTCTGGGTACTGCGACGTATTCCACCACTAAAGCTGGTCGCCATGATATAGCTGAAATATTGCTGAAAGTGGCGTTAAAACACCAACAACAACAAAATAAAATCAACTTGCTCCAAATATATTGCGGATGTTTAAATTTTTCTGTTTGTCTACCAATCCTGTTCTTGTGTGGGACCTAAATTCGCGAAAAGATAATATGTATTGATTGCACATGTAGTTCTTTATCCAACTACCATACGAACACGACGGACTCTTGCTTAATTTGATATTATTGTCATTATAATATGCTGTAGCAATATTCATCCATTACCATTACCAGGGTGGATTTTTACAAATATCTACGTTATAATTGGTGTGGCTGCAGGAGGGACTGTTATACTTGTAATTATCATAGTAGTAATGTTATGTTATTGCCAAAGACGTGAACCAACCACTAAAACAAAGAAATCCACAGCACAGATGACAGATATTTACAAGGATCAAGTAAGCCTGTTTTATTATCATTTCACAATTTTTTAACTCCCACCCAGTTTTTCTTTTGTTATTCTTCGTATTGTGTACCCTATGTTGCCATTTTCTCTGGATTGCCCTTTTCACTGCCCCTTTGGTATTCTCTAACATTTATTTATTATTTGTTTCCGTATAGTGGTGTCCAACACATATTGTGTTGTGTTTTTGCTATGTTAGACTTCGTCTTGTGTACCCTATGTTGCCATTGACTGCCCCTTTGGTATTCTCTAACGTTTATTTATGATCATTTCGTAATTTTAAAACTCTTACCCAATTGTATGCAGGGGTTGAAATCTTACTCCCATATGGAAAACACGTGCATGATCACAACCCCTTACTAACGAGGATATGCTTATGCACATACAATTAGTTTAACTCCGCTAGGGTTAGGGTTAGGGTTTTATTGCACCAAACCATAGAAGACAAGTATCAACAAGCAACAAGTAAGTATGTCCTGTTTGTGTTGTCTTATTATGTGTCTTTACGTTCTGAGTTCCATGTTGTGATGTCCGTTACGATGGCCACATTAAAACGATGTTCGGATCGTCTTTACCAGTTGTTTATAGGAGGGTTCGTGTTTTATTTACGTTACATCTGTTTGTTTGGCCCGTCTTTTCCTCCAGTTGTTTATAGGAGGGTTCGTGTTTTATTTACGTTACTTCTGTTTGTTTGGTTCGTCTTTACCTCCAGTTGTTTATAGGAGGGCTCGTGTTTTATTTACGTTACTTCTGTTTG
>MJUT01030417.1:59542-74994 GCA_002080005.1 Gigantidas platifrons
GAGGGGGGAGGGGTGGCAGGGGTGATATTGTGGTAAACCAACATAGCAAAATATTTAGAAATACAATTTTCTCAAAAATATTAATATTTCCAGAATGAAAAGAACAAAATACGCGTTGTAAAAATTGTAGGCCACGCAAGCCCAAAACAATAAATCATCTTCAACTGAAAAAGAAGTATCTTTGAATTTGACAATCATTTGTATTATCAGGGGACCGAGAGTATGTATTGTTCATAAGCTTCATACAAACATAGAACCCTAATTATAAGTGCTATATAGTTATTAGTTTTGAATAGCATTTAATAGCAGTCAGTTCTAAGGGTTTCATTATCACCTAATGTTGTATCGAGAACACCTCGTCCTAAACGGTACATGCGAACTCAACACGTTAGTGGTGATAGGAACTGATTGCTTAGGTAGTTGTAAATACAACTTTAATGATCACGACTCCCCCATCAAAATGTATGATAACGTGTTCATTTAAAACTAACAAATATACAAGCAAACATTTATATCACCCTTCTTTACAAATATCAGGATATTATTTATATTTCATAATAAGCGAGCATTTTTTTTATATAAATAATACATTTTAACACGATTTATTTACAAATATCAGGATATTATTTATATTTCATAATTAGCGAGCAATTTTTTTTTAATAAATAATACATTTTAACACGCTTTATTTACAAATATCAGGATATTATTTATATTTCATAATTAGCGAGCAATTTTTTTTTTTTATAAATAATACATTTTTTTAACAAATAGCGCGCAGATTGTGAGAAGTAACGCTCTAATTGTCATTAATGTGCTCTGAGAGGTGATATGATCCGAACGGTCATTAATAATTGAATTGACATATTTGACCAATAATCAGGAGACTGGAATGAAAACAACCGGAAGTGTTGTGATGAAGACGTTGTTATATCAAATACAGTTGTCCATGGTTACAGGTGAAAATTGGTATTAAGACACGGACGGTTGTATATTAGAGAGAAATTTAATTTTACAGATTTCTTTATCTAGCCATCAATAGGTCAATAGGTCAAGGGTGATGATTTGAGTTTTAATAATCCGTTTGTTTTCATTGTTATACAATTTGTGAAAATATTTATTGATAAAGAATGTTATAGTATATCTCATATACTGCATTGCTACCCAGTGATATAAGAATTACAATATTTCAAAGCAGAAATTAAAGATATCCTGCAAGTTGGTTGGTATTTTTATATATAACTTTGTTTTGTTTGTCTTCGTCTTGTGTATGGTGGTGTCCAACACTTATTGTGTTGTGTTTTTTTGCTTTGTTTGTCTTCGTCATGTGCATGGTGGTGTCCAGCACATACTGTGTTGTGTTTTTGTTCTGTTTGTCTTCGTCATGTGCATGGTGGTGTCCAGCACATACTGTGTTGTGTTTTTTGTTTTGTTTGTCTTCGTCATGTGCATGGTGGTGTCCAGCACATACTGTGTTGTGTTTTTTGCTTTGTTTGTCTTCGTCATGTGCATGGTGGTGTCCAGCACATACTGTGTTGTGTTTTTTGCTTTGTTTGTCTTCGTCATGTGCATGGTGGTGTCCAGCACATACTGTGTTGTGTTTTTTGCTTTGTTTGTCTTCGTCATGTGCATGGTGGTGTCCAGCACATATTGTGTTGTGTTTTTGTTCTGTTTGTCTACATCTTGTGTCTTGTCTACCATTGTTGCCAGTTTCTCTGGATCCTCCATTACGCCTTCGGTTTCCTTGACATTTATTTGAAGACTATTTGAGTTGAAATTGATATTATTACCTATTTAAGGCTTTAGATATGTTTTTTTTTCAGACCAATGTATTACTTTAAGGTCTAGGTATCCTATTTAAGAAAATGTAAAAAAAATGTATGTGTGCGTAATCTCATAAATGACCCTTCCAAATGAATCTAATAATAATGTTAATAAAAGCTGATGTAATTAAGTCTAAAATATAATGTCAAACTGTAATAGCCAATTCATTACGATAACATTTAATTTTTTAATTTTATTAATGCACACAAGTAACCCATTTGGGTTTTAGCATTACAATTTACATAATATACATGTACAGACAAGACAAATAAAGCATACATGACTACATAAAAAATTACAATAACATGAACTGTAATTATGACTGTGATGAGTCCCCCTCTCTCAGTTCTAATGAACGGAATGGCTTCATCAAAGCCTCAAATAACCATGTTGTGTTTATAAGTCTTATTACAACTATTGTCTTGCCAAATAACTAGGGGCCCGGGTGGCTCAATGAGTTAGGTAGCTGGATTACCTAACAACTCATACAAGCCTATCACCAATACGGCGTGGGTTCGCGCCCGGCTTTGTAAATTACAAAAAGGGTGGACTCGACTCGCAGCCGCAAGTGATAAAGTTTACCAGTTGCTTGCCCATGGTCGGTGGTTCTCTCCGGGTACTCCGGCTTCCTCCACCATTAAAACTGGTCGCCATGATATAACTGAAATATTGCTGAAAGTGGCGTTAAGCCAAATCAAAATAATCAAGCTTGCCAAAGAACAAGGAAACGCCTTGGTGATATATAAGAGTCATCGCCTCCATTGCACAATATCAAAGGTTCGATCACATCATCAGGTCAGATCAACGCAAATACTATCAAATTGATAATTGCTGATGATTTGCTAAGCAAGAATCATTTAAAAGTAACAGAAAAACAAAGGCTGATAGACTCGGAGTAGGGATAATGTGAGCTAATGTAGCATTTAATTGTGTCCTCTAGTTCAAAGTGTCCGCCGGACACTTTTACATATGTTATAGTGTCCAGCAGACACTTTCATATCGCAATCTCTATAAAATATTGTCCGGGGGACACTTTAACATAGAACACTATTATGTCTTACACTAACACTACAAAACTTAAACTAAGCGTGATGGCAGTGTGAGCATTGGGAGGTGCGGGACCCTGTTGTTCTCTGTGAAACCTGTAGTGTGTTGTGTGTACTACAGATGAAGGTAGATAACTCAAGCACGGGACTACTTACACGCGGGGGCCAATTGTTCTCTGTGAAACCTGTAGTGTGTTGTGTGTACTTGAACAGATGAGAGTAGATAACTCAAGTACGGGACCCCTTACACGCGGGGGCCAATTGTTTTCTGTGAAACCTGTAGCGTGTTGTTGTGTGTACTACAGATGAGAGTAGATAACTCAAGCACGGGACCCCTTACAAGCGGGGGCCAATTGTCCTCTGTGAAACCTGTAGTGTGTTGTGTGTACTTGAACAGATGAGAGTAGATAACTCAAGTACGGGACCCCTTACACGCGAGGGTCAATTGTTCTCTCTGAAACCTGTAGTGTGTTGTTGTGTGCACTACAGATGAGAGTAGATAACGCAAGCATGGGACCCCTTAAGCGCGGGGGCCAATTGTTCTCTGTGAAACCTGTAGTGTGTTGTTGTGTGTACTTGAACTGATGAGAGTAGATAAATCAAGTACGGGACCCCTTAAGCGCGGGGGCCAATTGTTCTCTGTGAAACCTGTAGTGTGTTTTTGTGTGTACTTGAACAGATGAGAGTAGATAACTCAAGTACGGGACCCCTTAAGCGCGGGGGCCAATTGTTCTCTGTGAAACATGTAGTGTGTTGTTGTGTGTACTTGAACAGATGAGAGTAGATAAGTCAAGCACGGGACTCCTTAAGCGCGAGTCGCAATTGGGAGCAATAGGTTCAATTGCCTTAAGGTCGATCCTGTGTGTTGGTATAACATAAAACAGACATCATCATCATCTCATCGAATTTAACTTGTTCTCGCAATGTTGCTCATTTGGCGTTAAGCAACAATCACTCAATCATTCACTATTTGAAGAAATTCCACTCAATGCGTTAATGTAGTACAAGGCAGGTAACATCATCACATAACAAACATAACTTATTTTCTCACCTGGTAAAAGCTGACTTGCTCACAACAAACATTCACTATTGAACTAAGCATCTCTCTGACCTCAGACTCGTAGAAATGTTATTAACAACAAGATAGTGTTCAGCCAAACCGGAAGTCTAGTATTTGATACAATAACTGCCCAATTAAGATATGATATCCGGATGTGACGTCAAAGGTATAAAACTATGCATATTTACTATAATTTTGTCAATTTTGTTGTGACAAATAGCATATCCATAACAGTATTAACAAAATAAAAAAAAACAACGCGTGCATATATATAAAGATCTTCTTGAACTGTCAACAATCTGTCTCTATTCTGCGCATGTAATTCTTTCATCCCTATAGTTGAAAGATCGTCTGGCCATGATCGTATGGTAGTTGTATTTACAACTACCTGTTCAACCGGTGCCTATCAGCACTGATGTCGTGAGCTCGAATCCCGTTCAGCGTATAGTGTACAACATTGTGTGATAAAATTTGTCAATGACTTGGGACAGATCGGTGGTTTTACTCTGGCCACTCCAGTTTCCTCCACCAAATAAAATTGACTGGCACGATATAACTGAAATATTGTTGAAAGTGGCGTTAAACATCATAAAACCAAGCAATAGTTGACGCTTTGAACGTAAGCGTTATCATTCCATTTAAAAGAATGTCATGCCCGTTTATAAATTTTTTTCGGTCTCCCGCCACTAACAATACTGTCACGGGTTGATGGTGTCATTAAACACACATAACGTAACCAATAAAATTATCGTCCTGTTGTATATTTTTCATGTGGGTGATTTTATATTTCATCCATGTGTGAACTGAAGATATTATTTCTGTTTCTGTTCTTTTGTCGATACGGATTGTTAAATAAACGTTAGAGAAAGGGGACCCGGGTGGCTCAATGAGTTAGATAGTTAGATAACCTAATAACTCATACAAGCCTATCACCAATACGACGTGGGTTCGCGCCCTGTTTTGTAAATTACAAAAAGGGTGCACTCGACTCGCAGTCGCAAGTGATAAAGTTCATCATTTGCTTGCCCATGATCGGTGGTTCTCTCCGGCTTCCTCCACCAGCAAAACTGGTCGCCATGATATAACTGAAATATCGCTGAAAGTGGCGTTACATGTAAGCACAATAAATCAATCAATCGTTAGATTGAACGAAAGAGAACTCAAGAATGAACAAGTCAGGTACGTAGGTATCATTGGGAATAAGACACAGAACAAAGACAAACAAAACTAAAAGTACACGATAATCAGAAGTCGTAAATCAAAGACGGACAAGACAATGCAAATGTCAAGAGAAAAAGGACGAAAGGACAAGCAAAGGTATACACAAAAAACTAAATCAAGATAAATGTATATAACGTTATATGAATGGACATTTTTATACCCAATAGAGGGAAGACAAAGTCACGTTTTGGTCACCAAGATTATTACAAAAATAACTCATTCATGATAGACTTGTCATGTTCCACTGGGCACAAGACAGCAAACTATAAAGATGAGCAAAATGGATTTCACCAGAAAACCGGATGTGAACCCAAAGTGTTTGCATCATTCCCTCTAATTGTTTTTTTTTATTTGTTTTTTTTAATTTACTTTTTTTTCAGTAACAAAAAATCCTAAAGACAACCATCTATCATTCGACTTTGTCTTTTGTAATGTGACGTCTTCCGGTTACCTAGTTGTCAAGGAATTGTGGGAACACGGATATCTGGTTATTATTGTTTTATCGAAAATTTATAGATGAGTGTAGTGTATACTAAAAATAGCAATTATTGGACTTACTTTAATACAAAAGTGATAACTGTCAATGCAAAACAATTGACAGTGAAAAAGATGTCAAAAACATTATAAATATTCATCTGACGGGGTTCGCTACAATTGAAATGATAAGAAAAAAATAAGAAAATATTTGGCTATCAAAAACATCAAAATTAATATTTTTCCGCAAAAAATACATATACGCATATAAAATATAGAATTTGAAAATTATAATTTAACTTACATGTTGGTCTGTCATAAACTGATGAAAAAGTTACAGCTTGATTTAAACTTCACATTGGTGCAATGACATTGTGGTACACAATGAAACAGGAAGCAGGAAATCATTAAAAAAAGGAAGTGAAAGTACAATCAAAATGAAAGTCAAACTGAAAGTAGCTTGACCAATGACTTCTAAATATAAATATATATGTAAACAGCACAACCCCACTTTCAACAATATCGCTGTTATATCGTGGCGATCAGTTTTCTTGGTGAATGAAATAGGAGCACCTGGAGAAAACCATCGACCTGTCTTAAGTCACTGACACACTTTTTCATTTAATGTTGTATCGAGTACATCTCGTTATGAGCGAGATTCAAACTCACAACTTTTATGGTGATAGGCACTGATTGTACAGATAGTTGTAAATCCAACTACCATACGACCACGACAGGACTGAGAAGAAGGTTAATTCTGAGACATATGTTCCTTACTGCATTCCGCTGAAAATCTGTTGGATTTTGTCCTATTGGAATCAAAATTATTCATGGAAGTCATAGTTGATAGTTTCTATTACATTTTAAGATGAATAATACTATTTTCATTGCATTCCATACTTCGCTATCGCTCGACATAGAAATTTCACGACGAAATTAAACTCAAATCAAGTCCCTTAATAACTATGGTTAATATCTTTACCGTTAGCTTCATTACTATGTTTCTCTGGATTATCCATTTACGGTTTTCTCTGACGTTTATTTATAATAAAGATTATTAACACGAAAGTCTCACCTCCTGGTTCACGCCGGGCATTCGGCTGCATGGAACCGAAGTTGGCACTAAGGGACGTACTATTTAACTTCCGGGTGGGAGGGGNCGAAATTATGGTATGGTTTATTTCTAAAAAAAATATTCTGATTCCCAATGTAGCTGAAAAAGATATTCTGATTTTGGTGGAGGAAAAAAAAAATAATCTGATTCAGAGTTTTTTGTCATATAACCTAATGTTAAATTCTGGAAAAAAAAATATTCTAACTCTCGTGTTGTCCGAAAAAAAAATATCTGAACGAAAAAAAAACCCATAACCCCCCTCCCTGCCAGTTAAATGGTCGGTCCCTAAGAACCCGGTCGTCGATAATAAATCAACAAGCAGGGTATGTATATGTAAACGTTCTTTTCTTAGACATAATAATATTTTGCAATGAAATACTTTCGCACAATAACTGTGCATACAATAAAGTCTTCACAGTTAAATTTTCATCGCGATAAAGTGAATAATAAATCGACAACACGATAGTTTTAGCGACCTTTCTCGCTTTTCGAGGGGAATTTCGGAATTAAATTACTTATATTTTACTGCAGTGACTGCTGTTTTAAAAACAAATTGGCCCTTTCTCTTCCCAAATGCCTTCTACAACTTTTGTTAAATATTCACTTTAAAGCATTCACGCAAATTGCTGACAACCAACGGTTTATAGATATAGGGTACGTCAATTTGGCAACAGCGGATCAACTTGAAAGAATGGCACTTGAAACACTGGCGTTGGCCACTAGGAACAAACAGAATATCATTTCTGAAAACGATATAATATGTCGATTAATACTATAATTCCAATAAAAATAACACAATCATATACATGTACACGTCCAGGTGTTTCATTACAGTGTTATGTATTACGTGCTCCATGATCTTACAATATATTAGTGTTAGTGATACTGGTCTGTAGTTTGATGGCTTGCTACGATCTCCCTTCTTGAATAGTGGTGTGATAAATGCATCTTTCCAGATTGTTGGCACTTGGCCCTGATGTAGTGAGGCCTGGAAAATTAAAGTTAGACTTGGTGTTAACTCTACGTGTAGCTCTTTTAAAAAAAGGCCTGATATGTTGTCTGACCCTCTTGCCTTGTTTTGGATTTAAGGCTGATAAGAGTTTTTCTTTAAATTCCATCTGAGTGTATTTCTATTTGTTCGAGGTCAGGGAATGGTGTGGGATCCATAATTGGTACAGTAGTTGTATCATTCTCAGCAAAAACTGATGTAAGCTGTTAAGGATGTTGGCCTTTTCTAGACTACCGCATTTAGTGAATGGTGCAACGCCAGTTGAATCACATCTTTTGCTTTTATGAATGACCATAAACGATCAGGATTTGATTTTAGGTCGTCACTTAACATTGTGCTGACATAGTTGTTATATGCTTTACGACATTCAATATCGTTTTGATGGATTTATTGTGGTCCCAATATTTTGGGGTTTTTTGCTTGCTTTCCTGGAAAGTCTGTTGATTTCTGTATTAATCAAGATTTGGCTGTATCTGACTGATGTCATTTTGGATGGTACATGTACATCTATAAGCTCTTGGCACATGTTACTGAAATGTTCCCACAGACTATTGATTTTGGTACTGATGGTATTAACTTCAATAAACGTTTTTACTGCATCAAATTTATATAACTTTAAGTTTATTATATCGGATTTTTTCCAAAGATAGATTTTATATAGATCATGTCCTTTCACTAAATAATTCTAGGCTTGGTGATTTCGTTGATTGCGTCTATCTCAGTGAGCTTGAAATAAAGGAGACTACAGATATATGCGATTCATACTTTGACCTACATCTCGCAATTGGCAGTGAGGCTCGGTTAATAACGAAACATTACGACGAAAGAGATGATTTCAATTTTACCATTGTGAAGTTTCCATTTAAATGTAGCAAAAATTACTGCAGCACCTACATATGGAGAATATATCTCTCAGTTGATGCGATATTCCAGAGCTTGTGGTTACTATCAGGATGTCCTTGATGGAGGATTGCTGCTAACAAGGAAACTACTACACCAAGGGTTCACATTGGTTAAAGTCGTCACTTTGAAAGTTTTACCGTCGCCACCAAGACTTGGTTGATCGTTATGAAATATCAATGTCACAAATGATCACGAATATGTTCTACTTGTCGTAAACACTTCCGGTCCTTTCCTCATTCATGACTTATCACCGGGTTTGTAACTAGATTAACACGACCGGTGTCACTAGTGGAGCAAGAACTACCTACCCTTCCGGAGCACCCGAGTTTACCTCGAGTTTAAGTGGGGTTCGTGTTATTCGATCTTTAGTTTATTTGTATGTTTTGTAGATCGATTTTTGTCCTTTTGGCCATTGTGTTGTTTGTTCTTCAATTTACGGATTCTGATTACCTCCCTTTGGTATCTTAGATTTACGGATTCTGATTACCCATTTGGTGTTTTGAAACTCTTCTTACACCTGAACGGATTTATATAGAACTCCATGTTCTTAGTGCCGATTTAGATCGCCCTTTCCGCGTTCCCAGTGCCATGTGTCCGCGGTTTTTAATGACCAAATTGACGTACCATATGCCTATAAATCATTGGCTATGAGCAATTTGCGTGCATGCTTTAAAGTGAATATTTAACAGAAGTTGTAGGAGGCTTTTGGGAAGAGAAAGGACCAATTTGTTTTTAAATGGTATTCACTGCAGTAAAATATTAGTAATCTAATTTCGAAAATCAAAACAAATTTGAGAAAGGTCGATAAAACAATCTTGTTGCCGATTTACTATTAAATTTATCACGATGAAAATTTGACTGTGAATACTTTATTGTATGCACAGTTAGTGTAGAGAATTATTTCATTGCAAAATATTATTATGTCTAAGAAAAGAACGTTTACATATACCTACCCTGTTTGTTGATTTTTTATCGACACCCGCGTTCTTAGTGCCAACTCCGGTTCCGTGCAGCCGAATACCCGGCGGGTGGTTACAAAACTGAATATGTTGTACATGTATATAACTGTTAACTACACTGTAACTATATATATTAAGTTTATCAGAATACAATTCATTCATACTTGTTAATGGTTTTAATTCGTATAATCATATCTGACTGTGAAATGAAGAACACAATTAAATACAAGTAATAGTTTCGCTTTTCTAAGTTCAAGGTGGAACATTCACACCGAAACATTTACGCTTAAATACCTTCATATTCACGTTTACTTGTAATTTGCCATGTATTGCGTCTTTATAATTACACCCCAGGTCTATTGTTAAACCATACACTTTCTATCTCTGAAACTGCATACTATGGATTACTTCATTGTTATTAGAACAATAGCCTGTGTTCACAGGGTGTGACGGCAGGAGTTTCTGGAAACCCTTGTCTTCACACCCTATGAGCACGGCTTATTGTGCCTACAACAATGAAGTAATTAATTACCACTCAGCTGAAGATAACACGAAAACTGGATCTTGAAAAACTGAAAAAGAAAACAAAGAATGTATTAATGAAGCATATTAAAACATCTTGTTAATGAATTATAGTCTAAAACATCCAAGCAATTGTTACAAAGGAAAAACTAAATTATAATAAATAATTGAAAAACAAACTTGGCGGGGAAAGTACTGTAAAAAGAAAATACATTAAATGTCGGCACTCTTTCAAAAGTTTATCCATTGGTGGATCCGGTAGGGAGGATTTCGGAGAGGGGCGAGGGGTCTCCATTTTTCTCGAAAAATTTGTTAAAATTATATTAAAATTGTGGAAAATTAGACTGTAATCACATTTTTTTTATTCTGAAACCCCTTTTTCAATTTTCTGAATCCAAGTCTGTTTTCCGTGGTAAAAAAAAAACATTGACATGTTAAATGCGCACTTAAAAACTTAAAAGTTTATGGGTAAAAAAATACTTTGTAATATTCAATATATATTCTTACTTACTTTATTTTGCTGTTCTGAGTAATATTTGTGACAATATGGTTTTTTGGTTAATATTCATTTTCTACAAAAAGTTCAGTTCAATATAACACGTCTATCATTCCTAAAGATCATGTTGTAAAAGAATATTGAATAACTAGTATTCAGCATTATTGTTCATTATTAACCTATCAATCTGTTTAATCCTTAAATACAACTCAGACCTTCAATCTATCTTTAAAGAAGGGGTACCCAATGGGGAAACCACAAAAATGTATCGTTTTATGGAATTAAGTGTTTCTGTATTTATTGTTTTTGTTTTCTATGACACTCTACAGAGTTCGTGTATTTAGAATAACCTGGGGAGTAAGTTAGTTATACACTTCGGTATACGGTGTTTCTGGATTAGAAACCCCTCGGGCTTCCGGCCCTCATGGTTTCTAATCCAGAAACACCTATACCTCAGTGTATAACTATTACTTAAACAAGATATATAACAGTGATATTGTAACTATCAAATAATTCATGCTTCGTGCAATAGTAACATGGACAGACGTAGATATCTGAAATTAGCTTAAACTGAAATCACAATACGGAACGACCATGCATATGTTAAGGAGGGGGTGGGGGATATGTGACTTTGATTTTAGAATGAAATTCTGTGACACATTTTATAGAAAACATTTTGATCTTGAACTTTTCAACAAGGATTATTTTTAGGGTAAAATTTGACAAAAATACCTTTAATTCATGAATAAAGAATAATACAATGTTTCATTCGCGTGCACGAAAACAGATTCCGCCTCGAATATAGACATTGTCCGGTTGTCTTTAATTTTTGATTCGTGTGGAAAAAAATATGATTTGACTCGGGGAAAAGACATTGTCCCCGTCCCGCCCCTAAAAGTTTAATTTTTTATTCGCTTGAACGATAAAAGATTCCGCCTCGGAGAAAAACAGTGTCCTCGTCCCGCCCTATAAATTTTCATGTGAAAGAAAAAAAAAAAGTTGACTCGGGGAAAAAGCATATCCCCCATTCCCGCCTCCCTAAAATTTACTGGTCAGTCCGTTACTTCTCACATGGGGTATCTTATCATACACAGTAAATACAAACATTGATATCAAGTATATAGGTAAACAACATTTTAAATCATTTAAATCTATGATTGAACTTGACATGTAAAGACTGGCGTTTGTACACAACATAATGGGCGGTCACTAACTGTGTCGCCACGCGTCGATAAACCGGTCGATATGTCCTATCTAAACAGGGTAATGTTTGATCAAGGGACACTTTCATATGTTACTTCAAATAGATAGTGATTGTGTGTAAAATGTCAATGTTAATATGTTTGGTTGATTTTTTTCTTCTTTGGAATTAAATATTGAAAACAGAAAGTGACATTAAAATACTAACAGAGCGAAAGAAAGGAAAGGTAATGCATTTTAAAGTTTAATATTTAGGAAAATGAGTTTTTGTTAAATTTCAAATGTAACACGTTTACCGCCGAAAATCTAACATAATAATTGTAATAGACAAACCAAGCTTCTTCAGAATGAGGTGTTTATGTAATCACGTAATGTTTCACGTTTTTTTTCACATTTTGCTATATTACAAATGTAACACGTCTATCGTCGAAAATCTACGTTAATAGCTGTAATAAACAAACCAAGCTTCTTCAGAATGAGGTGTTTTCACGCAATGCTTCACGTTTTTTTTTCTCTCACATTTTGCTATATTATAAATGTAACACGTTTACCGCCGAAAATTCAATATAACTGTATTAAACAAACCAAGCTTCTTCAGAATGAGGTGTTTTTGTGAACGTTTATGTAATCACGTAATGCTTCACATTTTCACATTTTTCTGTATTACAAATGTAACACATTTATCGTCGAAAATCTAATTGTAAATTTTGAAATAATTTTATGATTAATACTTTTGGAGAAATCACGATTTAAAGACACGTTTAAGTTTTTGTGTTAAAAAATAACATAGGTATATAGGGAATAATGACGTTAAAAATTAATATTTGTGTTTAAATCATGATTTCTCCAAAAGTATTAATCATAAAATTATTTCAAAATTATCAGAAAAAGTAGCAACTAATTCTGAGATTATTGGTGTAAATTTCATCAAAATCTAACTGGAAATGACTTCAGGATATTGATTTTAAAAAATGTGGTTTTATATGAAATATATAGTAACTTATTTAAGTGGGAACAGATATATGGCACATAACTGTGGATATCAAATTCAGTGAGCACGACGCGTTTCTGGAATAACCTTCATCAGGTTACGCTCAAAATCGATAAATGGGAAAGCCAAATAATTTATACTTTTTGAAGCTATAAAACCAAAGGGTCTAAACAGGATAGCCAAAAGTGGACATTGTAAGTTATATAAAGAAATGTTACAAAAACAGAGTTGATTAAGTGTCACGTTTTAATGAAGGAGGAGCTAAATGGTGAATATTGATATTATTTAATTACATAACGTTTCATTATTGTGTAAACATTTTCCGGACCTTTCCTCATTCGTGACTTATCACTGGGTTTGTATCTAAATTAACACGACGGGTGCTACCAGTGAAGCAGGAACTGCTTACCCTTCCGGAGCACTTATGTTCACCCCCAGGTTTTATTGGTGTTACCCGATCTTTAGTTTTGTGTGTATGTATTGTAGATCGGTGTGTGTCATTTTGTACTTTTTTCTTTCGCCCATTGTGTTGTTTGTCCTTCTTCGAATTACGCATTCTGTTTACCCTTTAAGTATCTTCAACTCCTCTTACTGTAAACAGCATTAATACGTCATGGATCGTTTCTTTTTCATGTAGATTATGTATTACCTCTATCATCGACAAGACTTTAACGCACTTGACTATGTGAGTAATACGGTGGATGTCTAATGACAGAAAGGAACTGCTTATATTTCGAGAACATCTGGATTCACCTCCGTTTGTTTTGGTGGAGTCAGTTTTGCTAATCTATCTAGTTTTCTGTGTTGTGTTTTGATTGTCTTGCCATGTTCTGTGTCTTCTGTCCTATGTTGTCAATATCTCCGGTTTGTCCATTCTTGATTGCCCTTTCGGTTTTCTGTAACGATTATTCGTCATGTATCGTGTGGTCCAATGTTGCCAGTGTATCTAGATAGTCCATTCTTGATTGCCCTTTCGGTTTTCTGTAACGATTATTCGTCATGTATCGTGTGGTCCAATGTTGCCAGTGTATCTAGATAGTCCATTCTTGATTGCCCCATCGATTTTATAAGGATACAATGGTCATGTGCCTAAGCCATAAAGCTTAGGTTGACACAGGTAAAAGAGGATAAAATGAATGGAATCGAACTTTGTTTTACTTGTAACGGTAATCTAACTGTCCTTCAGTACGTAGGAGCTAGTGTAGGGAGTATGAACTTGTACGAATGCAAGACATTCATTTAAATTCCAATCATGGGGGCGATTTTTTGTACTTTATGCATCCTCGCAATATTAGTAAAGCCACTTTTCTGAGGGAAATATACCCTGCAACAGAGACGTTATTTCCTACTTATATCCACGAGTGTTCCCTCAATGGTGCGTAATGGATAAACATGTGGGCGATCATAAGCTAATTGAGCGTCTCAGCAGGTTTTCACCGTCATCAAATATAAATACTTAAAGGAGAACGAAACCAACTGATGATTTTGGCTTTTACAGAATTTAGAGCTAATAAAGAATGAAAATATGACTTTTTAATCCATTATGACGGAATTGCACAAATGATATTATTGTTTTGATGAAGCTAAGCTGACCAAGTAGTTCGGAGTGGAAGGATTTACGTCACTGATAAGTGAGAAATGGCAGCCTCCATGTTTAGCGGGAAATTTAAAATCAATAAGATATAAACGTGCTTTAACACCAGCCCTTGTAAAATTTTCATTAAAAAAGTCATATCTTCATTTTTTTATTAGTTCTAAATTTTGTAAAACCCCAAATCACCAGTTGGTTTCGTTCTCCTTTATTCGCAAATAACAAAAAAACCTTGAAAATGGTAAATCTCTATACGGTATATCCTATAACTTAGCAAGCCATAGCAACTTTAATTCGTATGAAAATGAGAGATCAGCAAGAACAAAATGGAAAACCAAAAAATACCCACTGGCGAACATTTCCAAATTCTAATAATAAAATTGTAGAATCGGATACCATAATGCATGAAACAAGAATAACACTTATGAGGTACGCTCATAATCAACAGATTGGAAAGTCAAATGATTCTAAAGTTCTTGGGAGAAAGTAAACCAAAGGATCTAAACATCTAAACAGGATAGCCAAAATCTGGAGCTATGTTTAGTAGTTTAACTATGCTAGTATGCAGGGAATAACAGCCGGTACATCAGTCAGGTGTCTGGAGAGCCATAGATTATTTTTGGGGGGTGTTTTCAACTATTTTTAGTTTATTTAGAGAAATAATTATGTAGAATTCACTTAGACGTCTGAATTCTGGTTGATGATCATCACTCGCAATTACATTGTAACCAGGAAGGCCATCATGTCATTATATAACATATATGAAAGTTTACCAGTGGTTTTATTGGACCTCAAATTCTCAGCCTGTCTCCGGGACCCCAAAACAGTCTTGTTCTGCCTTGCAGATTTTCCCTTGGAGGCCCTGCTTGTGAGAGGATAACATTAATTTTATTAATAATTAAAAATCACAAGGATTGATTGACTGATCTTGACCAGATGTCGTATTGTTGTTCATGATGAATTTACTCAGAGTTAATTATTAAATACCGAGGAACGACTGAAATGTATTCAATATAATTCCAATTATTCACAGAAACATATT
>MJUT01030417.1:75364-89792 GCA_002080005.1 Gigantidas platifrons
TGCTGTTTTAGTGACAACGGGAACCTTTGAACCGTAATGGAAGCGAGAGGATGGCGCCGTAAAATCTGATTCAATCCACCATTTCTTTAGAAATGCCTGTACCAAGTCAGGACCATTGCGGTTTTCCAGTTTCCCGGTTGTTGACTGATTTTGTCTGTTTATTGATTTATGAGTTTTGAATTTCCCTTTGGAAGATTGCTCTGTGTTCGGTAATTTTGTTATTACCCTTATTTTCATCAGATATTCTACATCGTCAACTCATAACCAATTATGTACTGAAACATAAACAATTATATACATAAACACATTTTAACCGACAGCGTAGATGTTACTGACTTTCGTCAAACGTTCTACATCATCAACTCATGCACAATTTATGCATAAATACATATTTTAACCGACTGCGTAGATGTTACTGACTTTTGTAGAACATTCTACATCGTCAACTCATACACAATTATGTACAGAAACATATTTAAACCGACTGCGTAGATGTTACTGACTTTCATCAGATATTCTACATTGTCAACTCATACAAAATTATGTACAAAGCATATTTTAGTTGGCTGCTATGTTACTGACTTCCGTCAAACGTTCTACATCGTCAACTCATGCACATTTATTCAGAAATACATATTTTAATCGACTGTGTAGATGGTACTGACTTTCGTGAGACATTCGAGATCATCAACTCATGCACATGTATGAAAAAAAAAACATATTTTAATCGACTACGTAGATGTTACTGACTTTCATCAAACATTCTACATCGTCAACTCATACACAATTATGTACAAAACATATTTTAATCGATTACGTAGATGTTACTGACTTTCATCAGACATTCTACCTCGTCAACTCATTACCTGATATATTTACCTGATGTCACAGGTGAACTAATTTTGAAATTTTTAGCAATAAATTGATTTATATGCTGTAATGTAAATATTTAACACAAGTCTAAATATAATGTTTTATCTTTAAAATCGGTCTTTTCCTTGTATATGTAAAGCTGATTGTTTTATACACAAATTTAGTTGATGTCTGTGGATCCTGTAGTCATGGAGGTTAATTGATAGCTACTTAACTAGTCACGAAGTAGATAAAATATTACTAATGTTGGTGCTAAGCAACAAATCAAATCAATCAATTACTCATTTGTAGTGAAGAGGGTTCATGTCATGGTCTCATGTTACGAACCAGTTCATACTCACATTCTTATTTATTACTGAAGCACCTTAGTTCACCCCCGGTTTTTAGTGGGGTTCATGTTACTCGATTTTTAGTTTTATGTGTATGTTTTGTAGATCGTTGTCTGTTCTGCTTCGATTTATGGATTCTGATTACCCTTTGGTATCTTAAAACCCTTCTTATATATGTAGAGAAATCTATTTGCAGTTAATGATCTAATAAAATTTACAACAAACAATACTACACTGTCAGAACAATTCCAATATCTAATATTAAAATGGTGGTCTAAATTAGTCATCCCTAAGTAAATCAAACAATAAATTCACTAATGATAAATGAAAAATATCAATATTAAGATACACAGCTGGTAAAACTTAAACTGAGCAAACATAAACTAATATATAATATATATATTGACAATTTGTGTGCAAGCAGAGAAAAAAAAAACGTTCCCACTGACATCTCCCCCTCTATGCAGTGACTTACACCTTCATTTTCTGGCTACTTAGTCCTAGTTTGACACAATTTATTTTCATTTTTGTTACTCTCCCCCCCAAAAAAAGAGGAGGAAATCTGCTGATAAACTGAATACGTGCTAAGGACGAGGATACAGTCGTTAGAAATATAATGAATCAATTAGGAAAAGTTTGAAGATACCAAAGGGGTAATCAGAAACCATCAACATAAAAAAGACAGCCAATGCAATGGCTTAATAAAACAAGAACAAAGAAAAACAATGGTTTACATAAAACTACACAGAAAACATAAGATTTGGTAACACAAACCTCGCTAAAAACTGAGGGTGAACGCTGATGCTCAATATTATGTTTTAGTTACGAGAGTTTTCATCCATTACAACAGTCTGTGTTTTAATGCAGTGTAAACATAACCTGTTCAAATGTTCGGTTCATCCAGTTGTTTGTAAAGGGTGTGAGTCTCATGTTTTGTTTACGTTATTTGTGCTTGGTTGCATAAGGGTAATAACAAAATTATCGAACACAGAGCAATCTTCCAAAGGGAAATTCAAAACTCATAAATCAATAAACAGACAAAATCAGTCAACAACCGGGAAATTGGAAAACCGCAATGGTCCTGACTTGGTACAGGCATTTCTAAAGAAATGGTGGATTGAATCAGATTTTACGGCGCCAACCTCTCGCTTCCATTACGGTTCAAGGTTCCCGTTGACACTAAAATATAAAGGTGTGCAACACATATTGTGTTGTGTTTTTGTTTTGTTTTTCTTCGTCTATGTGGCCAGTTTCTCTAGATTGTCCATTTTTGATTGCCCATTCGGTATTCTCTAACGTTTGTTTAATATATATCAACAGTATACTCGATAGCAATTACAAGCATTGATTATTCATAACATATCAATCATTTTTAAAAGCAAAGTTGTCGTGGTCTACTTTAAAAAAAATAATAATTAAACGCCTCGTGCACACTGAATTAGATAGCTGCATATTAATATAGTAACAATAATAGTTGCTAAGGTTATTTGTAAATATTATGAAATCTAATTTTTCACATAGTAAAATATTGTTATTAGTTCAATATATGGTATTAAAATGAAAAACAAGAAATATCACTATGTAGGAACGGTTCCAATAGAAAAATCATGAGCCAAAATCGATACCCATAACGCACATATACCCTTTTGATTAATGCGTGCCATTTTCCATATGAAGACTGTTATCATCCCGAGAGACCGATATCGCCAGAGGGATAACAGTCCCGATATGGAAAAAGGCATGCATTAATCTATTGATCACATATTTCAACATTGAATTAAAAAGAACAAAATTAACTTCCCACACAGACTCCAAACTTATGGATATGAGTGATCGATATCGGTTGAGGGTTCTGCTTCCGAAACGCCAACAAATCTTTCCTCGCTGAACGTCGACATTTTCCAAACGATAATTGACAGTTGAGCGGAAGTGACGTCATGGGGCTCACGAGAGGCTTGATATCGTGTTATCAGAGTTTTCTCCGATGGCAGATATCGCTGTGGCACTTCCGGTGTTTCCGTATGGGCAAAATTGACGTTATTACTTATGAATATGTGATAAATGACCATTCACTATCTGGCTGAGTGCACATACGTCAATTAAAAGAGTTATGTTAGATGTATGGGCTCAAACCTCCCCTCTTATAGACATGGAATATATGGTATACACAGTGAATAGACTGTCCCGCCGAATAACAGACAAACAGACAGGAACAAGAGTCTAAAGATAAAAAGGGGAAATCAGAATGCGTAAATTCGAAGAAGGACAGACAACACAATGACAATGGCAACAATACAAAGGACAAACAACGATCTACAAAACATACACATAAAGCTGTGACGTTGTGTCCCTTAAGAAGAGTTTCAAGATACCAAAGGGGTAATCAGAATTCGTAAATTCGAAGAAGTACAAACACAAAAATTGTCAATAGAAAAAGTACAAAAGGACAAACAACGATCTACAAAATCCTACACATGTCAATTAGCCGATAATATCCCTTCTGTTTATTGAACAAGATATGGACAGATAAACGAATTCCAGAAGGCAAAAATATAAGAAGAAAAACAAACGTGGCATATTGTCAATGTAAACAGTTTATAGATTAAATTCTTTTATTTACATATTTCAATCTTGCCGTTCAAGCAAATACAATATATTAATAAAATCAAAAGATAACTGACTACATTCATACATTCATATGAAATATTAGAATACTTTGGTCTAATTATGCAATTCTATCGATTGACTTTTATATTAATTCACCAACTGTTCACAAACTTTTGTGTGGGTGAATTTTTACTTTTCTATGTAGTGTTTAGCAGTAAATAAAAAACAAAAATAAAAGCATTGATGTCTAATGATGTGAATTCACATAAATTCGCGGAAACCAATTTTCGTGGTTTTAAGAAAAAAGTTTATTTTCATAGATATGTAAATTCGTGGATCTCCTGCTAGAGACAATAAAAACACAGATATCAAATTTAGTGCACAGGAAGCGTTTCTGGAAATACCTTGATAAGGTGCGCTCAAAAACGGAAAAATGGAAAGCCAAATAATTAAAAACTTTTTTTGGGAGCAAATAAACGAAAGGGCCTAAATTGAATAGCCAATATTGGCTACGGTAACTTATGGCTGAGGTTTTAATAATTATTACATTATTTAAAAACTGTGAATTTCAATTAAGAAATAATTCATGGAAGCCAGAATGTTTTAAACCCATGTTAAAACTCAAAACATATTCTGACTTCCATGATTTATTTCGATTCCGATATGTCTAAGAGTATAAATACGGTAGTACGCTTTGATTGGAAGACGATAATTTATATTTACGTTTGCAGACAATGTCGCACACAATTTATGCTGCCAAATTCTATCAGATGATAATTCATCAACATGTACATTTACGACGGAAACGTCAGTCACATGTACCGGCGCATGTGCTAATGCGATTATACCCAATGGATAGTTCGCTCGTTTTTAACTCACGACTTATTACCGGGTTTGTAACTAGATTAAAACGACGAGTGTCACTAGTGGAGAAGAAACTGCTTACTCTTCCGCAGCACATGAGTTCACATCCGGTTTTTAATCGGGTTTGTATTTCTCGATTTTCAGTTTTATATGTATGTTTTGTAGATCGTTGTTTCTCCTTAATTGTGCTTTTTCTTTTGGCCATTGTGTTGTATGTTCTTCTTAGATATACGGATTATGATTACCCTTTGGTATCTTTTGGCCATTGTGTTGTCTGTTCTTCTTAGATATACGGATTATGATTACCCTTTGGTATCTTTTGGCCATTGTGTTGTCTGTTCTTCTTAGATATACGGATTATGATTACCCTTTGGTATCTTTTGGCCATTGTGTTGTCTGTTCTTCTTAGATATACGGATTATGATTACCCTTTGGTATCTTCAAACTGTTCTTTAACTACAAAGAAGATAATAAAGATTTGGTGTTCCACACCTATTTCAGTACAAATTTTAACAATTTGGTAGCCAGGTATTATGTGTCAAAGGTCAGACTCTTATAAATCAGCCAATCAGAATTTGCCGTTGTTAAAATAACGCATGATGAAATAACATTGTTATGCTTTCAATTTGCACTTAAAAAGTGCTATTACATTAATCTCTTTGATAACATTTTGATCTGTTTCGGAATTAATTTACCAACGAAATGAGAAAATAAATCAATAAGTTCTATTTATTTTCTATGCTTTACAATGCATTGAAAAGATAAAAACTTATGTAAGCATACCAGTGAAGTCTTATAAGATTTCAAAATAGCAAAGGTATGTTGCTCATATTTTTTGTGTGTTGTAATATTATGTGTCTTTAGGCTCTGGGTAGTGGTGTCGGTTGCGGTTTCTTTGTGTACCCTATGTTGCCCGTTTATCTTGATTGTCCATTTTTGCTTTAAACGGATATTAAAGCTCATTTTGGTAATTTTTTGTATCTCATGAAAACTTACAATTGGTTCAATAAATGATATTTATGAAACATTAACCCGGTTTTTATCAATGAAACTTTGTAAAAGTGAAATAATTTTTTGATAATTCTATCATATCTTGCGGTCTTTGCCTTGAATTGAATTTTTGCTTCCTGGACAAAAATTCATTTCGACCCTTTTAAGTAATATTTTAACGATAATAGGGATTATATGGGTGTGCAAAGTATTTTTGGATTGTTTTTACAATTAAATTTAAAAGAAACAACCTTCGTCACTAGTTGAAAAAAAATATGTGTTAAAACGAGCTTTAATATCCCTTTAAACATATTTTATTGTCAAACAAATACAGACAATGGATCAGACAGAAGTTTTATATGTATGTTTTGTCGATCGTTGTTTGTCCTTTTGTACTCTTTCTGTTCGTCATTGTGTTGTCTGTTCTTCTTCGATATACGGTTTCTGATTGCCCCTTTGGTATCTTCAAACTCTTCTTATAAACATACGAGGTCCATTTTTGATTGTCCATTCGGTATTCTCTAACGTTTATTTGATGAAATGATATAAATTCAGTCACTAAAGGTAAAGTCAAGGTAAATATATAATTTTCTACGATGTTATAAATGTCACATGTTATATTTATTGGGTAATTGATATGTTAATGGCTTATCTACATAATATATATATTCAGGCAAAAGAGGATGAAAATAAATATCACGAAAGAACAGTATACAATAAGTGCAAATAATATATAAATCTTTAATGTTCAAAACAGAAAGAAAGACAATATAGACGTAGATATAGTGCACACGACACGTTTCTGAAATGACGATCATCATGTACGGTCATAATAAAACAAAATGGAAGCCAAATAATGGTAAAGTCTTTTAGAGCAAGTAGACTAAAGGTACTGTAGTTGGATTTACAACTATCTATGCAATCAATCAGTGGCTAACATCACTAATGTTATGAGTTCGAATCCCGTCCAGGCGAGGTATACTCGATACAACAATAGTTTGTCTGTGACTTACAGCTGGTCGGTGGTTTTCTCCTAGTTCTCCGATGTGCTCCACCAATAAAACTGGCTGCTACGATATAACTGAAATATTTTGAAAGTGGCATTAAACACCATAGGCCTAAACCGTGCCAATTCCGATTTCGCGAAATTGACATACATGTATTTCACAACCATTGTGCGTGCAAGAGAACTTTTACGGCAAAAAAAGTCAGACAGGTTTAATATCAACTTTATCTTTATTGTTGATTAATATAGTACGTTTTATAATTGTCACACAATTTTTAATAAAATTATTAATTTCGTATTGTTGATTCAGGCTAACTTGGCAGGGCGTGACTATCGGTCGTAGTTGAATTCGAACCATCATTTTTAATTTAGGGTGGACAGGTAAAATAGTTTACATCTGAATTCACTGATCCATTTAATTAGAGTCAATTGACAATTATTATACCTTTTATATTCTATACTATGCAAACAACAATACTATGAATAGCCGATTGTTGTTATTTGTATGGGAACCAGATGTTACATATAAATAGTAGATTCATCCACGGTCATAGTTTGAAATTCAAACAGGTCGGCCAGGTTACTTTGTAACATCAATAAGTAATGTAATTTATTTAAGCTAATGTCAACCTTCCTCAGGCATTAGTAATATTAGAACATTTTATGATATCCTGTTTTGGCCCATTAATTTACTTACTCACAAGAACCTTTAAATGATGTGGCGTATTAATTCTTTGATCTTGAGCGTATACCCGATAACGCTTACTAGAAACCCGTCGTGCGCAAAATATTAGATATTCGCGTGTGTTTGTTTTTACAACAACCGGATTGTAGCTCAGATCAACACAATAAATTATTAAGATAATATACCATTTACTTCCGTAATAAATATTCAACGTTTCTTATGATGAAGTCACGTACAGCATGCATACATTAAACGCTAGAAAATACCTAAGTGGCAATCTGAAATGGACGATGCCAGCAACTGCATCCATATCTCATGGCAAGCTCCTATGGAAATCGCGACACGTACCAGAAATAAACTAAAAAAAAAACTAGAAGCAGCACGTATTGTTACAGGGTTAACTGTATATATTCGAGTAGGGAATCTCTATATCAAGAAACGGGATGGCAGAAATTATCAAGTAGATGGGAATGCAACAAATTATGCTTAATGTATAATATGTACGATGGAAACGCCCTATCTTATCTGTGTGACCTATTACCCCATCTTGTTCTTGATGTTACCAACTACCCTGTTCGAAACAGAAATGGCTACACTGTTCCAAGATGTCGCTTATCGTTATACCAATCTTCGTTCATCCCGTTTAAACTAAATCAAAGAAACGTTTAGTTTGTCTTACCCGTGTAAGCAGCACATATTTCTTACAAATTTTCTATCGTGAAGAACAAAAGTTTGGACATCGGTAAATATAGATATGGAACGGATGTGGTCGAGTGGTCTAGGGCGCTGGACTTAAGGCTAAGCGATTGGTGCTGCAGTGTATCAATGGTGTGAGTTCAAATCCCGTCGAGGGAAGAGCAAACATTTTACAGCTCAAAAATCTAATTTTAACACTGTTTGGTTTAATTTTCAGACGTACATGTAAATATATATATACAAACTTAAATATCAAATATGTTAACGGACAGTAAAAAAATACACCAGTAAATTGCTGTCTAATGGCACTATGCTTATAAAAATGTAATACAAAATGGGTTGGGGATTATATTGCATCACATGATCGACAATCTAAAATACTTTTGTGATTTCCTTTTTACTTTAATTCAATTTCATTTTAAGTGGTGAAAAGAGGGGGGGGGTGTCGGATCAATCAATTCGTGCTTATTAGAGGGCGCACATCATAAATTTGTCTGGTCTGGTTACTATACTATGATAAATATGATTCGTAATTTTTCAGTGATTCTAAAGAGCTTTGTAATTTAAAAAAAAAAAAATTTTCATTATATTATAATTTATTCAAAATCTCCTGTTTACAATAACCTTGATGGCGCAGGAGCGCACATTAAGGGTCCCTGTTTTACATCAATTTCACTTGTCCAGAGGTAGCAAGTGAAAAAAAAAAAAGAAGAAGAAAAAAAGTCCACTTAAACCTATTTCATATTCATTTGCTTTTACATTTCATCATAATATACACAATTAGACGATACAATTATTACCATTCATTAATAATAAATAATCATATGTTATTCCGAATAAGTTCCAATTTGTTTTTATCAATTTCATTAATATGAGAAGTTTGTAATGTGCATTGTAAATGTTTTTTTTTAATTATTTTTCCAAGTGTTAAAAATTGTTTGATTTCCAATTCGGGATTGGTTATATTTCACCTTATTACGTATTTTCCATATTTCCCACTTTGAAATAAATATTACGGTATTAAAAATGACATCTAAATCATCACCCTCATATAGCCCTAACATAATATTTGATTCATTGATTTCTATATTATATATTAATCCAGATCTGTTAAAAATCGCTTCTATTTCTTTAATAATTTTCTTCACAGAAGGACATTTAAAAAATAGATGCTGCATCGTTTCATCGTTGTCTCTTATTTGACAGAGGTGGCACTTTCCGTTTGATAAATTCATTTTTTTTCAATCTATGTTCTGTATAATTTATATTATGGAGACATTTCCATTGGAATTCTTTGACCTTATTAGTAACTTTGATTTTCTTTAATTTTGTCCAAATTTGTGTCCAATCAATATTACCATTGTACTGTTCTTCCCATTTAGTCTGACATTTTGGTTTTATATTTTGTTTAAAGATTCCCTGGATTATTTTTATTTTCAATTGCTCAGGTGATATAGTTGTATTTGAATCATTTAAAAAAAAATAGCTTATCGTTGATATTAAAGGTAACCCTACGTTCTGGTACTATTGTAGTTTCACCTTTTAAGATTTTTATAAACTTTTCGGGGATTGCTTTATTTATCTTAGAAAACTCTGAAATACAGTTTCTCCTATCGATTAATAAATTGTATATATCTTGACAACTTTTAAAATTTTTATTGTTTGAATCCCATATATCATTTATAGTTCGTAAGTTACTTTGCAGAAACGAAGTAAACACTATTGGTTTGTTTTTAAATGTTATTGAAGAGTTACAAAACAATCTGGTTTTTAGAATGGAATCAATGTCATTATTACACAATTGAATAAGTTCCTGTAATTTTGACCATGATTGGATACATATTTTGTAAAAAATTGGTAATATATTCAAATTTAGAGTTGATACATTAGAGCACTTGCATACAAAATATTGTTCATTAAACTTGATGTCTAACTTACGGAGCCAATACTTACCAATCGCATTCCAACTTTCTAATGGTTCATGTAAAATTCGGTATATAAGCTTAATTCTTTTACTGTCAATAAATTCTTGTATGTTAATCATACCCATGCCCCCTTTTTCTACTCCCAAACAGCAAACTTTCCTTTCTATTCTATTCTATTATCTGGGGAGGGGGCATTAACCAAATAGAAAGCTTTGTAATTTTAATATTTCTTGTAAAGGGTCCCACAGTTGAATAGCTGATTGATAGACATGATATAGTTAAAATATAATTCTGTTCTTGAATCGACCAGCAGAACGAATGTTTTATGGATGAATGTCACGTGCGTGGTCTACTATATAATTATACAGTTATATAGAGGAGTGATTATTCATGATTTTATTCATTTCAATAATTTTAAGATGTTATCAGATATCTATAATCGTACCCGATGAAGATTATTCCAAAAATGTATCGTGCACATTTAATTAGATACCTACGTTCTTCTTAATTGTTTTTGTTAGTCATTTCAAAGTCCTCTTTATCATTTACTTCGAATTGATTTATTAATGCTATATTTATATCGGGTACAGAAATGGTTATTTAATTCCACTGTAGAATCAGTAGGGGGTCATTTCTCTTTAGTCCAAGGTCCATTTTTGCTTACTTTGTGGACTATTAGTTACCGATGCAATCACCCCCTTAGTAGTCATTGTTTATGTACAGACATAATTCATTATATACATATATTTGAAATCTACACTTTCCTAAATAACGAAAACTAAGGTTCCTCTCGATGAGACATAGAAATCATAGCCGATTTTGGCTATCCTGATTTTTTCCTTTTTGTTTTCTTGACCGCAAACACTTTTAAAATATTTGATTTCCAATCTTTTGAACTTTAGCGTACATGTTGAAGTAACTCCAGAACGCGTCGTGTGCACGAAATTAGCTACTTGTGCTTTTATTCTATTTTCTCCCTAATTATGTCAGATAATTTACCATAGTATTTGTCTTTTGTGGTTCATGTAAGACCATCACATTTAATGCGGTGGCGGGGCCGTGGTGACCGTGACTTTGTGATTTACAACTGCATATGCAATCAGTGCCTATGGCCATTAATGTTGTGAGTTCGAATCCCGCTTATGGTGTCCTGTACTCGATACATTATGGAATAACTTCTATTGCAGTGGCTTACACACATTCCTTTTATTTGTGAGATGAATTTGAAAGATAAGTGGTGATATTTAATTTCGTACGCACAAGTCTATGGAATATCCTTAACTTCGATTTTGATAATTAATTTTGGAATGGTTCCCACAGTATGGTATTTTGTTTTGTTTTTGTATTTCATTCTTACTATTTCTCAATGAAAACGTGGATATCTAATGTAATGCGCATGACTGGAAAAACCATTAACAGGTACAACTATGGTATAAAATGGAAAACAAAATAATTTAAACACTTTGAAGTCTTTCGGAACAAGCAAGCCAAATAATTTAGAAAGGACAACTGAAATCGCTCAAGGTCACCCTAATCATTATAACATTCCTTTCGTTTTCCGTTTTGAAAACTGTTATTTTCAATACTTATAATACTAAGGGTAGAGCACTGATATCTGACATGATGAGATAAAGAAGGACCTATTTCTGAGTGAACTATGCTATTAAAATTGTTTGTTGTCACTTTATTAAATACAGTAACGACGAGTTTAGCTCAATAAAGTGTGTAGATGTTGTCATTGACTGACAAAGGTCAAATTAGATCCTTAATTGTAGTATTATCACGAATAAGTTGGTTATCATCTAAATCTCCAACAAATCTAAAATATTAGAGCATTCAATGCATAGCACAGGTAAAACTGAGAGAAGAATGTGAATTCGTTGAAAGAAGTAAATTTTCTGATGAAAAGTAAACGAAAGTTCACCTCTATATCTCCAAATTACAAATACATAGGTAAAATGGCGAGCTTTAACCCATCAATCGCTTTGTCCTGATTCAATACAAAGAAAATACGATTAAAATGAAGAAAAACAACAACAAAATACCACACTCAGAAACCGTCCAACATCTTATTTTTTAATCCTCATTTATTTCGGAGTGACCAGAGCTGTATTAAATGCCGAGACCTAATCTTTAACTTTGTTAATAATAAAGCGTTAACTAATCAATGGATACCATCTTGCCACGACACTGTATGATTAAGAAATAAATCATGGAAGCCAGAATGTGTTGGGAGTTTTAACATGGATTGGTGGATATTTGTATTTTATCCCGAGTCAGAAGCGAGGGATAAAATTTACTCATATCCGCAAATCCATGTAAAAACTCAAAACACATTCTGGCTTTCATGATTTATTTCGATTCTGATATGTCTAAGAGTACAAATACGGTAGTATACTTTGATTGGAAGACGGTAATTTATATGTACGCTTGAGGAAAATGTCGCACACAATTTATGTAACACGAATAATACTGCGCCCTCTATCGGCATTATTCGGGTTACAATTTATGTTGCCAATGGAAAAGTCAGTTACATTCATCGGCGTATGTGCTAATGAGATTATACCAAATGGATAACTCCCTCGTTTGTTAACAAAGCGAAAGAAAGAGGTCATGTTAGAATAAATTGATAATCAATGGCCAATCAATCATTTCAATCGTTTAGACTTTTAAATAGTTCATTGTACTATAGGCCAAAAACTCTTTCAGGTCTACTTTAGCGATGTACGAATCCGAAAAAAAACCTCTTTTGCTTAATTGCATGCCACTTCTTTTGTTATAAATGTCCTATATCTTATAAACACCAATCCCCACCCCCACCCCCTAAGAAAACAAAAGAGAAACACAAATACGCTTAAGTAAAATTTGAATCATGAAGGTCAACAGTACGATAACATTATCTAATGTTAATGTGACTTAAAAAGTAAAAAAAATAAGATATTTTCTGATTTAGATGAAACTTCAGTAGCAGAAGAAGAGTTTAAAGATACCAAAGGGGCAATCAGTATCCGTAAATCGAAGAAGGACAGACAACATTATGGCAAAAAAAAAGTACGAAAGGACAAACAACGATCTACAACGAACATACAAATAAAACTATAGATCAGGTATCACGAACCCCACTAAAAACCGGGGGTGAACTCAGGTGTTCCGGAAGGGTAAGCGGTTCCTGCTCCACTAGTGGCACCTGTCGTGTTGATCTAGTTCCAAACCCGGTTAGTAGGCCCGGAGAAAGTTACGAATATTATGACAGATGACACATCTTATATCACCCCTTTTTAAAACATCATGGACCAGCCACTGAATTTTCTCTTCACATTATTATCATGTAGTATTGTCGGGGTCGTTTATTCACCTTGATATTACACGATTTATTTTTTAAAATAAACGTTAGAGAAAACCGAAGGGCAAATCAAGAATGAACAATTCAGCGACACTGTCAACATTGGGCACACACGATAAAGTACGAAGAGAAACAAACAAAAAAACACAACACAGAAAACGAAATAGATGAACAACACTGACCCCATCAAAACCGGGGGTGAACCTATGTACTCGCGATGGGTAAACAGACCCTGCTTCTTATAAAGCACCCACCGTCTTACTTATATAGTCTAGACGTGTTGTACACCATAATACACAAACAAACACACGTGACATAAATATGAGATGAGTCCTGCTACAAAACAACTAGAGGTAAAGACGTAGCGAACATCGTTTGTATACATGACATTGTTTTATTGTGTTGTAATTTATATCTTAAAATGTATGTCGGTTTAAAAAGCTCATGGGAGCTTATGCTTGTACTGTTTGTAAATGTATCGACTTTAAATAAAACTTTTGATTTGATTTGATATATGCGGAAATCGTAACGGACATCACAACAAGGAACTAATAACATATGATAGGACAGAATACTGGACACCACTATGCGCAAACAAACCCAATAATACATGAGCCGTTCTAAACACAAACTGGGAGTAAAGACGAACCAAACATTATTTTATGAATACGAATTATTGTCTTTCCAAAATTAGAAGCCATTTCTAGAAATACGAGTTTGAAGATACCAAAGGGGTAATCAATATCCGTAAATCACATAAGAACAGACAACACAATGGCCACAAGATACCAAAGGGGTAATCAATATTCGTAAATCACATAAGGACAGACAACACAATGGCCACTAGATACCAAAGGGGTAATCAATATTCGTAAATCACATAAGGACAGACAACACAATGGCCAAAAGATACCAAAGGGGTAATCAATATTCGTAAATCACATAAGGACAGACAACACAATGGCCACAAGATATCAAAGGGGTAATCAATATCCGTAAATCACATAAGGACAGACAACACAATGGCCACAAGATACCAAAGGGGTAATCAATATTCGTAAATCACATAAGGACAGACAACACAATGGCCACAAGATACCAAAGGGGTAA
>MJUT01030417.1:94760-109808 GCA_002080005.1 Gigantidas platifrons
ATACCGATGCCTCAGAAGTATGACTGTACACGTTTGGTATGTATTATATTGAGGGAACAATCTACCTCTTAAGATGTTTCTGTGTTATGTCTACGGCAATACCAATGCCTCAGAAGAAGTATGACTTTACACGTTTGGTATGCATTATATTGAGGGAACAATCTACCTCTTACGGTGTTTCTGTGTTATGTCTACGACAATATCGATGCCTCAGAAGTATGACTGTACACGTTTGGTATGTATTATATTGAGGGAACAATCTACCTCTTACGGTGTTTCTGTGTTATGTCTAGGTCAATACCGATGCCTCAGAAATATGACTGTACACGTTTGGTATGTATTATATTAAGGGAACAATCTACCTCTTACGGTGTTTCTGTGTTATGCCTACGGCTATACCGATGCCTCAGAAGTATGACTGTACACGTTTGGTATGTATTATATTGAGGGAAAAATCTACCTTCTTACGGTGTTTCTGTGTTATGCCTACAGCTATACCGATGCCTCAGAAGTATGACTGTACACGTTTGGTATGTATTATATTGAGGGAACAATCTACCTCTTAAGATGTTTCTGTGTTATGTCTACGGCTATACCGATGCCTCAGAAGTATGACTGTACACGTTTGATATGTATTATATTGAGGGAACAATCTACCTCTTACGGTGTTTCTGTGTTATGTCTACGACAATACCGATGCCTCAGAAGTATGACTGTACACGTTTGGTATGTATTATATTGAGGGAACAATCTACCTCTTACGGTGTTTCTGTGTTATGTCTACGGCTATACCGATGCCTCAGAAGAAGTATGACTGTACACGTTTGGTATGTATTATATTGAGGCAACAATCTACATCTTACGGTATTTCTGTGTTATGTCTACGGCAATACCAATGCCTCAGAAGTATGACTGTACACGTTTGGTATGTATTATATTAAGGGAACAATCTACCTCTTACGGTGTTTCTGTGTTATGTCTACGGCAATACCAATGCCTCAGAAGTATGACTGTACACGCCTGGTATGTATTATATTGAGGGGAAAATCTACCTCTTACGGTGTTTCTGTGTTATGTCTACGGTAATACCAATGCTTCAGAAGTATGACTGTACACGTTTGGTATGTATTATATTAAGGGAACAATCTACCTCTTACGGTGTTTCTGTGTTATGCCTACGGCTATACCGATGCCTCAGAAGTATGACTGTACACGTTTGGTATGTATTATATTGAGGGAACAATCTACCTCTTAAGACGTTTCTGTGTTATGTCTACGGCAATACCAATGCCTCAGAAGAAGTATGACTTTACACGTTTGGTATGTATTATATTGAGGGAACAATCTACCTCTTACGGTGTTTCTGTGTTATGTCTACGGCAATACCGATGCCTCAGAAGAAGTATGACTGTACACGTTTGGTATGTATTATATTGAGGGAACAATCTACCTCTTACGGTGTTTCTGTGTTATGTCAACGACAATACAGATGCCTCAGAAGTATGACTGTACACGTTTGGTATGTATTATATTGAGGGAACAATCTACCTCTTACGAGTATGACTGTATACGTTTGGTATGTATTATATTGAGGGAACAATCTACCTCTTACGGTGTTTCTGTGTTATGCCTACGGCTATACCGATGCCTCAGAAGTATGACTGTACACGTTTGGTATGTANTATATTGAGGGAACAATCTACCTCTTACGGTGTTTCTGTGTTATGTCTACGACAATACCGATGCCTCAGAAGTATGACTGTACACGTTTGGTATGTATTATATTGAGGGAACAATCTACCTCTTACGATGTTTCTGTGTTATGCCTACGGCTATACCGATGCCTCAGAAGTATGACTGTACACGTTTGGTATGTATTATATTGAGGAAACAATCTACCTCTTACGGTGTTTCTGTGTTATGTCTACGGCAATACCAATGCCTGAGAAGAAGTATGACTGTACACGTTTTGTATGTATTATATTGAGGGAACAATCTACCTCTTACGGTGTTTCTGTGTTATGTCTACGACAATACCGATGCCTCAGAAGAAGTATGACTGTACACGTTTTGTATGTATTATATTAAGGGAACAATCTACCACTTACGGTGTTTCTGTGTTATGTCTACGGCTATACCGATGCCTCAGAAGAAGTATGACTGTACACGTTTGGTATGTATTATATTGAAGGAACAATCTACCTCTTACGGTGTTTCTGTGTTATGTCTACGGCAATACCGATGCATCAGAAGTATGACTGTACACGTTTGGTATGTATTATATTGAGGGAACAATCTACCTCTTACGGTATTTCTGTGTTATGTCTACGGCAATACCGATGCCTCAGAAGAAGTATGACTGTACACGTTTTGTATGTATTATATTGAGGGAACAATCTACCTCTTAAGGTGTTTCTGTGTTATGTCTACGACAATACCGATGCCTCAGAAGTATGACTGTACACGTTTGGTATGTATTATATTGAGGGAACAATCTACCTCTTATGGTGTTTCTGTGTTATGCCTACGGCTATACCGATGCCTCAGAAGTATGACTGTACACGTTTGGTATGTATTATATTGAGGGAACAATCTACCTCTTACGGTGTTTCTGTATTATGTCTAGGGCTATACCGATGCCTCAGAAGAAGTATGACTGTACACGTTTGGTATGTATTATATTAAGGGAACAATCTACCTCTTACGGTGTTTCTGTGTTATGTCTACGACAATACCGAGGCCTCAGAAGTATGACTGTACACGTTTGGTATGTATTATATTGAGGGAACAATCTACCTCTTACGGTGTTTCTGTGTTGTGTCTACGACAATACCGATGCCTCAGAAGAAGTATGACTGTACACGTTTGGTATGTATTATATTGAGGCAACAATCTACATCTTACGGTGTTTCTGTGTTATGTCTACGGCAATACCGATGCCTCAGAAGTATGACTGTACACGTTTGGTATGTATTATATTGAGGGAACAATCTACCTCTTACAGTGTTTCTGTATTATGTCTACGACAATACCGATGCCTCAGAAGAAGTATGACTGTACACGTTTGGTATGTATTATATTGAGGGAACAATCTACCTCTTACGGTGTTTCTGTGTTATGTCTACGGCAATGCCGATGCCTCAGAAGAAGTATGACTGTACACGCCTGGTATATATTATTTGGTGGGAACATTGATCAATTTAAGTTTGGACTACTCGTATAAGAACATATTGAGGTTACCAAAAGGGTAATCAGAAGTCGTAATTGCTTTCTCTTACGATGTTTCTGTGTTATCCCTACGGCAATGACAATGCAACAAAAGAAGTAGGACTGTACACAGTTGGTAGCTATATTGGAAGGTCCTATTTAGATATACCTCATCGATAGTGTAATGGGCAGCGTGTTACCCTTTACTGCGAAAAGTCGTTGGTCCGGTCAAACTAAAGACTATAAAGATGTTAATTGCTGCTTCTCCTCTAAGCACGCAACACTAAAGGGTAAGATCAAAATACTGGTTATCTCGAAATCAGGAATATGTGTGATTATATCTCTGCGCGGACTGTTGTGTTAGTTATCTCGGAATCAGGAATATGTGTGATTATATCTCTGCGCGGACGGTTGTGTTAGTTATCTCGGAATCAGGAATATGTGTGATTATATCTCTGCGCTGACTGTTGTGTTAGTTATCTCGGAATCAGGAATATGTGTGATTATATCTCTGCGCGGATGGTTGTGTTAGTGTGCTTACACTATGTAGATCCATCCAAGAGTATTGGTCTAGTGCGAAGCGGACTCCATCATTATCATAAATGCATCGCTCATTTGGAATTAGACAATAATCACTCACGTATTCACCCCTATATGAGTAAAAACCTCCAGATGGCAATTACTCGCCTTTGATATTGGTCAATACCCTTTTTTCTGTTTTACCAGAAGTTGGAAATCTTACCAAACTTAAGAATGAACTACTAGCATAGTTAGTTGTCTGTATAGTACGTAGCAATATGCTCTGATTTAATTAGTTGATGGTCTAATTTACTCCGGATGACTCGAATACTAATTGTAAATACTAGCGCAACCTATAATTTTGGACTTCGACACACACCCGTGTGAATGTATTATCACTTCATATAACAATAAAAGTATAAAGGCATAGGTGACAATGTATGGTAAGGCGACTTGGTTGGCCTATTTTAGGTTACAGCCAAAAAAAACATTCATCCAAACGATAGAACTGAACTATTGATGAAAGTGGTGCTAAACACCATAATCCTATGTTTAACCCATGTATCGCATATGAACTATTTTAAAGTTCATTTAGTGCAACAGCTGCTGTATTTAACGAAATATATGTAAATTGACTTCTGACCTTTCTTAATTTGAATGTTAATACCTTTATTACAGGAACTCAAAGACGGTTGGGAAAGATTTGCCCACGTGGTTCAGTTCTATGCAGCGATTGGTATGAAATCTACGGGTATAAAGACATGTGGGGACTACGTATTTAGTGGACATACAGTTATTATCACACTACTTGTCTTCAGTGTTAATGAATGTAAGTATTACACTGGTTTATCACCTTCCTTCATAGACGGATCCGGGGCCCGGGTAGCGTCGTTGGATCTAACAACTTATACAAACCTATCACCAATACGGCAGAGGTTCGCGCCCAGCTTTGTAAATTACAAAAAAGGGTGCACTCGACTCGCAGCCGCAAGTGATAAAGTTTACCAGTTGCTTGTCCATGGTCGGTGGTTCTCTCCGGGTACTCCGGCTTCCTCCACCACTATAACTGTTCGCCATGATATATCTGAAATATTGCTGAAAGTGGCGTTAAACACCAAAATTCAAATTCAAATTCATAGACGGATTCAGACTCTCTGAAAGTGCAGGTTACATTTTTTGGGGTCTGAAGGGGGAGACTCAACCAAATAATTGGCAAAAACCCTGTATTTTTTTTATAATTATCTTGCTACATGTAAGCGGCTCATGGTCATAACCTCCTGCCATCAAAAAAGCATAAACCAAAAACAAGACAAAAACAAAATATACCAAAATAATCAAAAACAAACAAAACATAGCAAAACAAACAGGAAAAAAGTATAGATAAGCCTACGTACTTAACTAAAATTACTCCTTGGCTGGTACGTCAAAAGAAAAATGCAGGTATATTTCTTTTGTTTTAAGTACATAGTAACATATATATTCACAGACGTATGTTACAAAGCATGACATTGTTAAAATGCTTATCTTTCTCTGTGACACTTAATTTTTTATATGATTATATTTTTTTTTCCTTTTCAGACACACCTCGTAGTATGATATGGCTCCATACCATCAACTGGATAATCGGGATATTCGGAACATTTTTTATCCTTCTAGGTCACGGCCATTATACCTTAGACATAGTGCTAGCGTTTGCCATTACATCAAAACTATTCTCTTTACATCATTCTCTGGCCAATAATATTTCTCTAATGACGAGAGACAAATCTCGTTTAAAAACGTGTTTTCCAGTACTTTATTATTTTGAACAGGACACGGATGGCTATATACCGAATGAATACGAATGGCCGCTACCGAGAATTAAAAAGATGGAGTCGTTTTACCACGATGTGAAATATAGTTTCGGCAATTATTGTATTTCAAAATCAAAACCAGATAAGTGACTTGACAAAAGGTCTATTGTGCGTTCTATTTAATCCATACTAACACTGGAGTTATAAACACAGTTAAGATAAAGACTAGTCATACAAAATCAAAGATGGCCGTCCATAACATGATCTTTTTATCTAGATGTAACAGTGTGACCACATTTTCAAAAAAGGTGACAAATGACAATCGATATATGTTTGGTAGTATTAGCCTTTAGTGTTTGTTTAGCTGTGTGTCTCTCAAAGACATCGCGGTACGTAGTTGTAAGACATAATCAGAGGCGGATTTAGAGGGGGGCGTGCGGGGCATGCGCCCCCCTAAAATTCGCAAAGCATATGTTATACAACGTTAATTAAGCAGTTCAACAAACAACTTTTTGTAACTTCAAGATAAAAAGCTTGTGTTATTTTGACCACAATGAATCCCTATTATTACTGTGGCAGCAATCTTATCTGAAACTCTTCAAAAGTCAAAATGAATAGTAATGATATTAGGAGTAAATTTGGGATATCATTCTAAAAAGCTCTAGATCTACCCATTGATAAATGATCAGTATACTGTCCGTCCGGATGAAGCTTTTCGTTTCGCCGTTGGTTCATTCAATGAAAACGTATGATTCGTTCTTGTTTATAGAAAAAAAAAAGTGAATATGTTAACATTAACAGGGGCGATTTCAAGGGGAGCGCGCCCCCCTCCCCCCTAAAATTGGAAAAAATATAATTTTTTTGCTTAAAATCGTGATTTTTCACACGAAATACCCCCAAAAAATTTTCGCGCCTCGCTCCGCTCGGCGCCATTATTTTGAATGCGCCCCCTAACTAGTAATCCTGGATCCGCCCCTGATTAATGCTACAGGAAACGATTCTGTTCATCTAATTTATCTACGTTAGCTAATCAGAAATCAACAACAATTTCATGTATTGACAATTTCCGCTTTTGTTTGTGTATAAACAAGAGCGGTCGAATCATACGTTTTCAATGAATGAATCAAACGACGAAAAGAACAGCTCCATCTGGACGAGCAGTACTAACTAGAACCACCCGAAAGGACAAGCACCGAAAGTACAGACCAATTAGTGAAATGAGGAATGCTTTAAAACTAAACCAATAGTTCTTTGAAGGGTTAAAATATCGTGCTCGTTCAGTCATGAGTTGTATATGTTATCTGGATGTGAATTGATTGATACCGAAAATATCAGCCTGCCGAGCCAGAATATGAAGCTTGTTGGCGAGTGAGCGAAGCGAACGAGTCACAAACTTCATATTCTGTCGAGNGTCAACAATTATCCGACAAAATTAAGACTCAAAGTCAAGTTTTTTTGGTCTGATAAAAATGGTGTGGTTGATTCAAAATTGTCGTTCAAATAAATGTATAATTCCTTAAACCCCCAGAGCTTCTGGGGGGCTTCGCCCCCCTCCTGGGCCCCCTACCAGGGCTCTACCCTAGACCCGCTGGGGACCTTAACCGGTCCCCAGAACCATCGCCTACTCACGCCCCCTAACCACAAATCCTGGATCCGCCCCTGATAATAGTGTCCTGTGAAATTGTGTTCGGTTGTGTTATGTTTGTAATGAAAAACCTTACACAGACCGAACGAAGTCATCGCTGTGCTTTATTCCGTCTTCGGACTTTATCATAGGAGACTACTGTAAAGGCGGGCACTATTTCACGACGGAAAATATTTAATGTTACATAGTCTCTAGTTTGTTTGTTAATCGACGTACTAGTTATGCAGACGTTTCTGAAAACAATGCAAGTTATATAATGTTTGTTACTCTTCAGTCGATTTGTAAATTGACAATAAAATTATTCTAAATACTGTGTGGGAGTACTTTTATTCGTTGGTACCTATTTTCGTGGTTTCTACAAAATGCATTGATCCATGTGTTCTTGAATTCGTGGTTTCAAAAACTACAAACAACAATCAATGTGTGAATTGTATTTCGTTCGGTTTTTATTTTCGTGGTTTAAATGAACCACGAAATTAGAGCCCCACGATTAATGGTTAATTCACAGTATATGGAAATGAGTTGCGAGTTTTTACCTGTCAGAGTTCTGTGTAATGTGTTTTACATTATTGGTTGTCCCTTTTCTGTGGGCCATTATATTGTCTGTCCTCTTCAATTTACGGCGACTGATTACCCCTTCTGGATCTTCAAACGTTTCTTCTTATACTACTGGCAATAAAACATATTAACATTATTACAACAACAAGATCATGGAAGGTTGCTTTGCAGAAACCCCCTTCCCGACTAATTCATATATATTTCGGCCCCTTCTCCTTCATATATTCGCATTATAAAAACCAGACTCATTTATATATTGCGCAGTTATCGGTGACTCGTTCATATAAATACACAATAATTATATATATACTGAAACAACACACACTAATTATATATATTATATACTGAAACAGCAGACAGTCATTGTACACCTTATCGTATTCTTTTATAGTAGAGACCATCTCCCTAGCAACTAAAGAAAGAAAAATAACAATAAAATGAAAAACTGAAAAATTCCACACTTTCGGAACAGTTCTAAAATCCAATAGAAAAATTGCAGAAATAGTGACAAAATCAATACACCTAACACACACATATGACCGCTCATTTTCCTATAATAAAATAAGGGGGGTAGTCGAATCATCGCCCTTTGAGATATAAATAGATGAAGAAATTCCTCACCTACTGATGTACTTCAATCGAAAATTTACGACCAAATCATCCATTTAAAAACCGAAAAAGTCGACACAAGCAGCAGCAACACGACTGTATATAAAAAGTTCCTCCCCTTAATGATTATGATACACCCAAAGATGTTGTAACAAGAGTAACACAACGGGTGCACATGTGGAGCAGGACCTGCTTATCCTTTCGGAGTACCTGGGTTAACCCCTCCTTTTTAATTAAGGTTAGTTTTAGAGTTTTCTGTGTAATGTTTTGTAGATTATGGTTTGTCCTTTTCTCTTTTTTCTGTTGTATCGTCTGTCATTTTACGATTAACGTTTTCTGATAATCCTTTTGGTATCTTAAAAAAATGTTTGAACATGGATAACATTGATCAATTTCAAAAACGATTTTGATGATTGAAATTTTGTGACATCAATTTTACTTTCTCTTTTTACCAAAGATAGCATTAACGTCCGTTAAATGACTTTCTGACGAAACGTTTTATCGATTCGTTTTCATATCAATGCATAATCTTAATGAAGTTATCTAAAAATAAACAAACAATATTTGTGTCATAATGAGTTTAGTTGTTAAGGAATTCCACTCACGTGTCAGATTTGTCAGTGACTGACGACAAGTTGGTGGTTTCCTACGGGTACTCCGGTTTCCTCCATCAAAAAAACTGACCGCCATGATATAACTGAAATAGTGGCGTTAAACACCATAACACTAACACTACCACCCATGCATGTGCCTTGAAAACTTCAACAGTAAACAGTAAGATGATATAGTTGTAACGTAGTATCAAATAATCCTATTTTTATTAAATAAATGTTAACTAAAACTGAAGGGACAATCATGAATGGAAAATTTAGAGACACAGGCACATTGGGCACAAGATAAACAAAGCTGCAACAACAAAAAATCACATCACAACACGGAAACTAAAAAGATGAGCGGCAACGACCACGTCAAAAAAAAAAACCTGGGGTGGACAGAAGTGCTGGCGAGTGTAAGCAGATTCTGATTCTTACAATACATTCACCGTGTTACTCAAATAGTCCAGTACAGTTAAAGTCTTGTTTGTGAAGCCGTCTACGTTGTATAATAGTTTTGGTCATTGTGTTTTCTGTCCTTCCATTTACGATTCTTATTACCTCTTTGGTATCTTTAAACTCTTCTTAACATGCAGAAAACTGTAGTTTCGTGTCAAATCAAATGATATATAGCAAGAAGGCGTGAATCAAAGTTGACATTTGTAGTTGTGATAGTCTCCCATGTTCATCAACATCCACATTGATAGTCTCCCATGTTCATCAACATCCACATTGATAGTCTCCCATGTTCATTAACATCCACATTGATAGTATCCCATGTTCATCAACATCCACATTGATAGTCTCCCATGTTCATTAACATCCACATTGATAGTCTCCCATGTTCATCAACACCCACTTTGATAGTCTCCCATGTTCATTAACATCCACATTGATAGTCTCCCATGTTAATTAACATCCACATTGATAGTCTCCCATGTTCATCAACATCCACATTGATAGTCTCCCATGTTCATCAACATCCACATTGATAGTCTCCCATGTTCATTAACATACACATTGATTATCTCCCATGTTCATCAACATCCACATTGATAGTCTGCCATGTTCATCAACATCCACATTGATTGTCTCCCATGTTCATTAACATCCACATTGATAATCTCCCATGTTCATTAACATCCGCATTGATAGTCTCCCATGTTCATTAACATCCACATTGATTGTCTCCCATGTTCATTAACATCCATATTGATAGTCTCCCATGTTCATTAACATCCACATTGATAGTCTTCCATGTTCATTAACATCCACATTGATAGTCTCCCATGTTCATTAACATCCACATTGATAGTCTCCCATGTTCATTAACATCCACATTGATAGTCTCCCATGTTCAGTAACATCCACATTGATAGTCTCCCATGTTCATTAACATCCACATTGATAGTCTCCCATGTTCAGTAACATCCATATTGATAGTCTCCTATGTTCATTAACATCCACATTGATAGTCTCCTATGTTCATCAACATCCGCATTGATAGTCTCCCATGTTCATTAACATCCACATTCTATCTTACTATTTCTAGGTAGATGGGGCCGTCGTGGTCGTGATCGTATGGTAGTTGGATTAACAACTACATGTGCAATCAGTGCATATAACCATATAAGTTGTGAGTTCGAATCCCGTTCATGGCGAGGTGTACTCAATACAACATTATGTGATAAAGTCTGTCAGTGACTTGTGACAGGTCAGTGTTGTCAGTGACTTGTGACAGGTCAGTGTTGTCAGTGACTTGCGACAGGTCAGTGTTGTCAGTGACTTGTAACAGGTCAGTGACTTGTGACAGGTCAGTGTTGTCAGTGACTTGTGACAGGTCAGTGTTGTCAGTGACTTGTGACAGGTCAGTGTTGTCAGAGACTTGCAACAGGTCGGTGGTTTTCCTCAGGTATTCTAGTTTCCTCCAGCAATAAAACTGACTGCCACGATATAGCTGAAATATTATTGAAAGTGGCGTTAAACACCATAAACCAAACCCTATTCATGGACATCCACATTCTTTCTTACTATTTCTAGTAAGAATATTAAATCCCAGTCGTGTTTATCTCGTACATCTGTACCTGTAAAACATTTAAATAGCAATATCATCTAGATGTATTACCTGATTGTATGAACCTACTTTTTTTTAAAATAATATGCTGTTTTTGAATTCATTAGGACTCCAAAAATAGACATGATCATACTACATTTTGACCTTCGAACAAGAACGTGTTGTACTTAAAATGACGTATACATTTAGCATTGAATTGCTTTATTAGCTAGGACACGAACTACAGATAAATTTTACACTTCGGTGATTGTATTGGTTGGGTCTATTCAATGTGGAACGATCCTACTTTGAATTTTATATATTCATTTAAATGTTTCATTGATTTCATTGGATATGTACATTCTATTTGTTCAATTATTTTATTTATTCATTTATACATTTCTTGATTTAATTTATGAAGAATTTGAATTGAACACCCTCCCACCTCTTTTTGGATTATTTTTTTTCTTCTATAAACTAAGCTCAGAGGGCAGATTTTTTGCCAGAAATTATAATATTGTATAAAAATGTTTTCCCTTATGTATTCATTGATTGTATATTTACTGTGGGTTAGAGTTATATGGTTTAACGCCACGTTGAACAATATTTCAGCTACATGTATAGGCCTGTTTTTATATTCTCAAACTTGTTTATGGTTGAAAACAACCTGAAACATGTTTAAGATAGATCAAAAACACAATGGTTGGAGAACAATATTTAAGAGATATTTTCTAGTTCATTTATTATTTTTTAACAAAGTAAAATGAATTCTTCATTTACAAATAAAACAATTCAACTCTTAAGCATACTGATAATTAAAATGGTTCAGGCATATTCAACCGTGCTTCGATCCCAGTTAAAATGTTCTTTAACTATTTAACCGCATGGTTAAAACCACATCGAAAAAAAAACGCTCAACCATAAAAAAGTTTAAAACCAGGTTAGTAAGTAAGTAAGTAAGTAAGTAATGACTTTATTTCAAGAGGGTAACACAGTTAGCAACAATAAGCTAATCTTCCCTGTGGCCCTCAAAACAATAATAATCAAATAATGGTTAAGAATTAAAAAAACAGGCCTTATATCGTATATATATTTATTAAAGGAATATTTGAAAATATTACAGATTTAGTTTGTTACACAAATTTTCATGGGTTCTTCAACCCTGAATGTCAGCATATATTCGGAAAACAGACGGGGTATATATTTCAGTCCCCAAAAACGATAAAAACATGGACGACAAAACATACCCTTCACTGAATCAATGGCATAATACTGAATAATAAATGTATTTTTTTATCAAATTAAATACTGTTTTTATACTCAAAACGGCTGTATGAACAAAACAATATTATAACGGTTTATTCCATCACAAATACCTGATCGATTCAGCAAACTCCTATGTTCCACGGCTGTACCATAACAAATAACAAAAACGCTGAGACTTGAAAACTTCGTCGTCATGGGGCCACACTAAGGTTTTATTTATATTTTGTTAACATTCAAATTATTGAAACTTTTTCGCAAACCCGTTGTTTTGCCATGTGATATATTAATGTTATATTTATAAAGTTTATAAAATTTACTACATATGAAACTGTATTGATTTAGAAATTTAGTACAGTATTTTCCTTCATGAGACACCCCATACGCGAAAAATGACGTGACACATATTTTGACGTCATTGAGAAATGACGTCAAAGGTACGGAAAGAGACATCTAGAGCTACGAAAAATGAAAATAAAAGACGCAAATTTATTTAATACAGTTGGATGTTGTATTAAAAAAAAAACCAATGATTAAATCCGTAATATATCTGTTATTCAGCTATCAGACAGGGTATATAATGGGGTTAATTTAAAATTCAAAATTTAAAATTATTTAATTAGCAAGACAGTGAAATATCTACTTTCCACTTGATTTGGCACACCAATTTTATCCGGTTTTGTTTAGGGAGGTCCTACTTCAGAAATCTGCTCACTAATTATGTTTACTTGTCATTGGATAAATAAATTTCCTTGTTTGGTAATACTTGAAAAAATCTACTCACTAATCAGTATGTTTTTTCTTTTCATTGGATATGTAAATTTCTTTGTTAAAAGTTTGTTATATTAGATGTGATTATTTGGCTGTTAGTATTATATTGAAAGTTTTGTTGGGACTTGTTTAAAAAACTGGAAAAGCGATGCATATAAAAAAATATTTAAAGTTTAATTTAGAAGATAACATTTTTGTTGCCAATAAGATGAAAACGCATATTTTGAAAAATTTGAATATATAATTTTTCAGGAATATTTTATGAAAAAAGAGCCACATTATTGTCAGCATCTATTCCTAAATACGTCAGTGGGATACACGGTTGTACGATTCAGGCATTTCCAGGTGCCACTATAGGCAGGCTTGCTGAGCTCGTTTCCTCAGGCAGAGTGAATTTAAGTTCAGTACAATTTATTATAATTAATGTTGGTACTAATAATGTGTCTTCTCATCAGTCAGTTAACACTATTTTATCCTATTATGGAAATTTAATTTATAAATTGAAAAGAATGACTAGAGCTAAATTGATTTTTACATCGATCTTATCCAGACTTGTAGATCATAGAGATTCTGAATCTAAAGTTTGTAAAGTAAATGCTGAGCTAAAAAAACTTTGTAGGAGAAAACATTTATTATATTGTAATATATATAGAAGTTTTCTGTATAACAATTCACCAGATCCGAGTTTATATGCTCCTAGTGATGGTCTTCATTTAAACTTTGCAGGAACAGATTTGTTAAGAAAGAAAATTATTAATATTATTAGACATTTAAGTATATATTAGATTGTTGTTTTGTGAGTCATGTTGAGTTTTACTGCATAAATCTTTTTTTCTCTTTTCAGGAAATAACATCCAGAACACGATGTTGTTTTCCGGTTTCCGGTCTGCTCAGTTTCTATACACATTCTGAGTGGATTGTACTTTCTTTCCATGATCTGCAAGTATTTTGGAAAGAAGGTTGTCCGTGAAGAGAGAAAGAAAGATATATGGCAGGAAGCTCTGCTTGTTTCATTATTTTTTGGTGGCCTGTATAGGCATGGCGGACTTTGTTGCCAAAAAATTTGTTATTTTTATATTATTTATAAAATTTGTGAAAATATTGATATTGCTTTATATATGTATATGTTTATATGGAATTTATTATTTCTGGCAATACAAGTTATACCTATTTGTTTGTTCTCATTTCACCCCTGGATAATTTGACATTCCCGGCTTAGCCTCAGGGAATATAGATCCTAAGCCCGGAATGTCACATTATATACCCTGTCTGATAGATGAATAACATATATTGTTGAACAGGTTATACGATATAACCTGGTTTGGGTCAGTTTACGCTTAATAAACCACGAAGCGGTTTATGGAAAGCGTAAACTGACCCAAGCCAGGTTATGCAAGTACAACATGTTCAACAATTTCAAATATTCCTTATAATTTAATTTTCACAACAAAATTTAATGATTCCTCGATTTTAATTACGATTATTTCATGTGACTATTTGAATTTGTCGTTGGCGGACGAACACGTGTCAGAATGCCAGTCCAGGTTATCGAGTATAACCAAAATTTTCTCCAGGCGGATTAGCCAATCAGATTGAAATATTCAAATCAAATTGAAGTATTGTGATATATTATGTTTAAAGGCATATTGTCTACCAAAATCGTAATTTTGTCATACCTAAAATTATTGTGGTAAATGATTTGCTTAAGCTATCATTATACAGTTATTCTGCAAAAGATACGATTTGTGTTCATTTTTTGACAAAAAAGACCAAAAACTATCGTTATCGGAATTATTGTGTAGGATGACAAGAATTCAATTTAACCCGACTCTATTAATATGACCTTCTATGTGAACCCGTCTTGAGCATGCGCATTGTTTAGAAACAACAAACAATGTGGAAGAGAAAGTTTCAACACGTGGAAGAAAGCGGACTTTGACAGATTCAGAGAGAAAGAGGAATAGAAGTGCAATATCTTCCAAATAGAACAAATGCAGGATATTTAGAGGATCAGTTGTACCGTTAGAACGAACTGAA
>MJUT01030417.1:111017-121372 GCA_002080005.1 Gigantidas platifrons
CCACTGCCAACAACACTCCAGGAGAAGCTTTATGGACCCGTGGATGCCCTACAGACGACCACCACAAATCCAAGTGTAAAGAGGAACAAAAAGAAGAAGAAGAACTAAATTACATAAAAGATAACAATAATTGGGAAAAGGACCAAAATACAGTTGGAATCGAAAATGATTTTGGTGTTGTATATAATTATATATATATATAAATGGTTATGGAGCTTAACGCCCCTTTTAACAATGAAATAAAGTTTGAAGATACTAAAAGGGATAATCAGAATCCGTATATCGAAGAAAAATAGACAACGCAATTGTTAAAAGACTGGTCTAATGGGACGAAACCTCCTTCTTCGTGAAATGTACGATTACATCAACGTCTACCTGTGCAATCAATGTCTAACACCTCTAATGACCAAAATAAAAATTAGACAAAATGACAAACAACGATCTACATACCACTACACAGAAAACTAAAGATTGAGCAAACGAATCACACAAACACAAAAAACGGGGGCGAATTTCTGTGCAGGGGGTGGGGGGGGAGGGTAAAACATTTTCTGTTCCACTAGTGGTACCCGTCGAATTATAGTTGTAAGATATTGTAGTGTGTTCATTAAATGAATAGATATGTAAAATTAACATTATGTGGTGAAGTTGTCAGTGGTGTCCTGTAGGTCGTGTGATTTTTCCCGGGTACTCCTCTTTAATTCACTGACCCCGTATATATCGTATTAGGTCACTAGCACACTGTGTAACGAATATATCTTACTGCTGATTACCTTTGAATGAGGGATTTAGATGTAACTGCATCAAAACTAATAACTATGCATTTTTTGTTTGTGTTGCGTGCAAGTGATCAGATGAAGTGATCCATAAGTGACGTCATCTTTGTTTTGAAAGAAAATGGGAGATAACTCTACTACTAACCGTGTATTAGAATCTACTGGCCATGGATTGAATATACACGATTTCCACATGTTCACTTTAAACAATGATATTCGTAGAAGTTTGTAAGAAGTAAGATATATATACATGACCTAATCAAATTATATCTACCATTAAAATACTGACCACAACAATATAACTGAGATATTGCTGAAAATATCAGTAGAAAACCATTCCAAACATGTGTAATACCACATAACAGCAGGTGGCGAGTAGGAAATCGCCCCTTAAAATGTATAATACCACATAACAGGTGGCGAGGCTTGCTAGTTTTATGATACTAATACCACTTTTTATCTACCGGCAATGTGTTTTAATTTAATTTTATGATTTACAAGATAAAAATCGGCAATAATTTTAATACAAAAAGATGAAAATTGCAATTATTGCCGGAAGAAAATGTGACTTTAAGTATAAAAGACAACTGCTATTACGCTTCAAAACATAATTCTTCACAGAACTAAGCTGTATAATAATCCAGGTTATCTGGTAGAGATTGAAGATGAACGTAAGTTTTAAATTAACTATTCAATAATTATAAACGTTTGTCCTTTTTCTTGTGATAACTGTACTGTTCTTTGATGTTCGGCATCTGATGACCCATTTTCGACATCTGATGACCCATTTTCGGAATCTGATGACCCATTTTCGGAATCTGATGACCCATTTTCGACATCTGATGACCCATTTTCGGCATCTGATGACCCATTTGTTATCTTCATACTGTTCTTAGGTGGGTTGTTAACGTTTTGAAAAAATGGTTGGAGTCGTAAAGAAAAAAGGGATGGTTACGCTGTTGTTTCGACGATTGGTTTTTGACGACAGTTATTTTCCTCTACTGAATATTATGGATCGAAATCGTAAGGAATTAAACCCATGTTGTCTGATTCCGTATTCATTAAACGCTGTAAATGTACATTTTCTTGATTGATTGATAATTAACAAATAGTTAATGGCACTATGGGCCATATGGCAGTTTATGAACAACGATGTCACCCACAAAATATGATATAAACGGAAGTGAAGCTGAGGTACATGTGATATTTGGTGGGTGACAGACCGGTCCATAAACTGCCATATGGCTCGAAGAGCAATGAACTATTTGATATATTATTTCACATCAGTTCTTAATTCGACTTTTTCATTGGTGTAGAAATGGTCACGTGTCATGCATTAATCTTCGTTAAAGAAATCCACCATTCATTAACATGATAATGCCCGCGGGCATTATCATATTAATGACCACTCGAGATTTTAGAGTTGCGTCCCCTTTTTAAAACGCAATGCAGATAGTGCAGTTGTCAATGTAAACCAACATTGTACTTAAATGAGCAAAATTATCTAGAAAGTCTTATTTCCTTCAATGAAATAAAAATAATTGTTACTTATGTATAGGTCATTATTATACAGTTATTGACTTCTAATTTCAGTCTACTCATGACTATACGGACCCAGTCAATGCTTGATTGACCGAGGCCAACCTGAAATTAAAAGTCAATAACTGCTTTATTGAAAAATAAGGAATTTTTCAAACTTTTCAACAGTATATTCAACAAATTAGTAAATATTATTATAACAATGATGACAAAAATCATAATAAAAATAAAACAAATGTCACAGAAAAAATTTGTAAATTGACAATAATTTTCCTTAATTTTTTAACATATCCAATCCAATTGTGTTTGTTTAACGTATTTTCCTGAAGAACCTCTACATAAAATGTTGTCAATTGAGAGTTCAAAGTAACTGGATCCATATTTTCAAATGCGTCATTACAAATTTTGGTATTCAAATAACTTTTAAACAACTTAACATCGGAAGCAGTGTTTCTCCTGGTATTTATTGAGTCTTTTTTCAGTAAAACCTTGTTCAATTCTTCCTCGCCAACTGTGGCGAACCGTCCGTCTGCCATGTTTGTTTACTTGAAGCAGACGACTGACGAATGTTCGCTACAACGCGCAATTTGCTTGGCCGACTAGAAATGAAATCTCTTCTCTGGTTGAACAACGCTGAAATCACAAATATACCCACTGAGGCTCACGCGAGGTGAACTCACTCTGAGGTACAACCAAGAAAGTACTGTTGAGGCCAATCAGCGAAAAGCAAAATTCCTTATCATTTAATAACATGATATATAGACTGTCCTTGGGGCAGTGGTATTGACTTCAACACTGATAAATCCATTGTCTGTGGCTCAGGCATTATCACTGTTTCAGTCAATACTACTGTCCCTTGGGCAGTCTATAAATCACGATAATGCCCTATACAGAAGTAACTATTATATATTTATACTCAATAAACACAACTGTAAAGTACTTTCTACATTCACCACAAATATATGCACCCTTCCAAAAGATCTATAACTGCTAGTAAATGGGATTTGATATCCAAAACCTATCCATGTTGTAGTTGAAATGCATGTATGTGTCTTCTGCCTGATCAATATCGATCTATGCATTACCAAATATACTTTTATTTACAGAAGAGCACTAATGTGGTCATATTTATCAAGTTTGGTATTAAGATCGGCTCTTGAAAAGTTCTCAAAATCTACTGATGCTTTCTTTGCGGTCAGATATGTTTAGAATGCCCTTACTGCGTACTTCGTCGCATTTTTAGTGTTGTCCGAATCTCTTGCCTCTGTAATTTGTGTAGTTCATGTTCGTCCAACTTGCAAATCTGTTAGGCGACATGTTTTTTGTTATTGTTTTTCTAAAACCAAAAACGAGTTCGGACAATATCCGGAAGAAAACATTATATGGAACGGCTCGATAGCCAAGACAAATAGGGAAATATAAACGTAAAGTATATTATCACATATTTTATTGAAATAATGCCGAATTTGCATGTGTAATCAAAGCATAATTTGCGGCGTGTTATTTGCCCCAAGAGCAATAACATTTTACGAGGGCAATAACATGTTATCTGCCCTGGCAAAATCTGTGATAAATAGATTAATACATGGCCTTTTTCATATTGCCCTTGTTATCAGCCCGAGACCTTGATATCGCGCCGAGGGCTTTAGCCCGAAGGACGATATTAGTCGAGGGCTGATAACAAGGGCAATATGAAAAAGACCATGTATTAATCTATGAATATTGTGTATAATGCTGATAACGGATCCTTGAATTAACCGGAAGAGAAGACACTAAAATTGTCATTATGACAGCTGCCTTACAGGGGGAAGTTTGATTTTAACATGCCCAATTAATAGCTTTCTGTGATTCTGTGATTCTGTAAATATAAAATGTGTTCAGTTACGTTTTTGGCTAGTAATTATGTTTCTATAACAATACATGATGATCTTGTTTCTTTCCTTGGAACTCCTACCAAGCTAGAATTCCCATCAAACTGGAAACACACATCAAACTAGACCTACCAAGCTAGAAGTGCCATTGATATTGAGCTCCCACCAAACTAGCACTTCCACCAACCAGAGCTCCTACCAACTAGAACTCCTACCATACTAGAACCATCAAACTAGACCTCATACTAAGTTGGAACTACCATTATTAAGGATATATCCCCATAATTAATAGGAAGCGATTTAGTCTCTAGAATGTTTGATTGGCCCCCTAATTTGAGGCAAAATGTGTGAAAAATATTACTTATGTATATTTTACAGAAAAAACAACTAAGATAGGAATAGCTCCCGCTCTTCGTCGGCAGATTTCACATTTTTATTTTATTCTATTTTATCTCATTTTCTTTTAATACGTTATTTGAATATCTTTTGTTTCCCTTCAGAATAAATTATTGGTTTTGTTCCTAGTAGTAGCCCTGGCTTTGATGTCTACAACACAAGCTTCAAAATTGGAAAAGTGTTTAAAAAAATGCGATAAGAAAAATTGGGAGTGTCGTGGCAAATGTGCTAATCAAGCATGCATCAATATTTGTAGACAAAAAGCTGCTGCTTGTAGAGGAAAATGCAGGTCGAAATACTGACAAGATTATGGTGCTAGTCCTACGACTCAATGTGATACAATATAACAGTCATGGATATACTACATACATACATTAAAATAAAAAGTGTCAGCAAAATTACTTATTTTCTTTTATTTTGAGAAACATTGATTTGCCATTTTGAGAGAAAGGGGTTTCACGGACAGTTTTTGCTCAATATTACGGCAATGATAACATTTTCTATCAATTTGAAGCTCTAGATACAGGGCTTGACGAATTACACAACAATTTCGGGTTTCGGTATGGTAACAGTAATGCATGAAGGGTATTTGACTGCATATGACATTCCTACCCTCATCAACCAAATGCGGTTCCAGACCTTCCAAAAACAGGATGCCCTCTATATCGTGTGGCCCGAACCAAAATATGGCACACAAAAAACATAGTTCTACTTGGACACATTATTCTGATTCCTAGCCAACCTGTCTTTGCTCTTTTTCCTTAATGCTACGTCCATGACTAGTGGAGAAGCAGCAAATATAAACTTTTATAGTCTTTGGCTTTTACCCGACAGATGTTCGAACCGACGGGCTATCTCACACGAATCACCACACCACCGATGCGGTCTCCGAAATATTAAGAATAAGGGTTAGGGTAATGGAGTTTAATGCCACCTTCAACAATATTTCAGCTATATCGTGGCGATCAGTTTTATTGCTGGAGAAATCATCTGACCTGTCGCAAGTCACTGACAAACTTTATTACATATCGCCTGAGCTACATTCGAACTCACAACGTTAGTGGTGATATGCACTGATTGCATTTGTAGATATAAATCCAACTATCATGCGCTCACGGCCATGACGGCCCCCGAAATAGTAAGAATATGACTGAGAATATTTATTGATCAAATCAAATGGACAACAATCGGACATACAGTATCTCATATAAAACATAAGTCACTCACACATTTACAAATATAATGCAATCATGCACCAAACACACTGATTTAAATTGATTCGATACAAAAAAAACAAAAAAAAACAAAAAACAAAAAAAACATGCACATATGATATAACAAGTCGAATATAAAGGAGATAATGCTATCCTTAACAAAGAGAAAAGAGAGATAACCCAGTATGCTTTGATGATATTAGAAATTGGTATGTGCCCAGTGGAAGATGGTAGGGGATTTGTTATTTTATATTTGAGTTATTATGTTATAAAAATAGATTCCATAATAAAAATGTAGATATCTTATGTAGTGCATCTGACGCCGTTTTGGAATAACCTTTTTCAGGTATGCTCATAATCGAAAGATTGGAAAATCAACTATTTTTTTTTTTAAATTGAGAGCAAGTAAGCGGTCTGAACAGAATAGCCAAAATCGGCTATGTTCGCCTATAACTGAGGGATATATGTGGCATTTTGAATTGATTTAATCCGTATGAACAGTTCACACGTGCCGAGAAGATATAATTTATTAGAATAATAAAGGCGTATGTTTTCTAAAAAGTTTACCAATAGGCTCGACAGGCTGAAGCCTAGGGCCCCCGGTCAAGGTGTATAATATTTTTAACACTGTTATTCGACTTTCACAGTTATGCTGTCATAATGTACTGCACGCAATACGATGAAAAACACAACACACTATGTCTTGGACACCACTATACGCAAACAAACACAAACAACGTAAATAAGACATGAGTTCTCGCACAAACAACGAAGGTAAAGACAAACCGAACATCATTAAATATGTAAATAGACATGTCGAGCTGGTAATGTCAGTTGTTAAGATCCGGGCGATTGAAAACCAGCGAACGAAATTCTTAAATACAAAAGTGTGACTAAGCACGAACATCATTCCGCTCAAGAAAATATTGAATAAGTACCGAATACAACAAAAAATATTAAATAAACATGTAAAATTAAATGAAATGCAAAATATACCACATCGTCGGACCAGTTCTAAAATCTAATAGAAATATCATTGAAAGAGGCAAAATCGAAACTCCCAACACACAAATAAACGTTAGAGAATACCGAAGGGGCAATCAAAAAGGACAATCCAGAGAAATTGGAAACGTAGGGTACGCAAGACACAGGACAGATAAACGTTAGAGAATACCGAAGGGGCAATCAAAACGGACAATCCAGAGAAACTGGCAAGATAGGGTACACAAGACCAAGAAAAAACCAACACAATATGTGTTGGACACCACTATACACAAGCAGGCATACATAACGTAAATAAGACACATGATCGATCACTAATGTTCATTGGTTGGCATGGTTACGTCAATAAAATGTGGCGGGGTTAACTGGTCTTATAGGTCGGACATTGTTTAGTGATTAACTCCACTTTCAGCAATATTTCAGCTATATCATGGCGACAAGTTTTAGTGGTGGAAGAAGCCGGAGTACCCGGAGAGAACCACCGACCATGGGCAAGCAACTGGTCAACTTTTTCCTTTGCGGTTGCGAATCGAGTGCACCTTTTCCTCCCTCTTAGTGAAATGTATGATTACATCAACGTCTACCTGTGCATTTAATGTCGACCACTACTAATGTCCAAAATGAAAAAGGGCCCGGGTGGCTCAGAGAGTTAGGTCGTTGGAATATCTAACAACTCAAACAAGCCTCTCACCAATACGGCGTGGGTTCTCGCCCGGCCTTGTAAATTACAAAAAGGTGCAGTCGACTCGCAGCCGCAAGTGATAAAGTTGACCAGTTGATTGCCCATGGTCGGTGGTTCTCTGCGGGTACTCTGGCTTCTTCCATCACTTAAACAGGTCGTTATGAAATAGCTGAAATATTTCTGAAAGTGGTGCTAAGCACCATACAATCAATCAATCAATCAATCAATCAATCAATCAATCAATCAATCAATCAATCAATCAATCAATCAAAAAGAAAAAAAGAGACAAAATAACAAACAACGATCTACATAACACTACACGAAAGGGTTTGTAAGCGTTCCTGCTCCGTCGTATAGTAGTTGTTATATACCGTAGTATGTTCATTAAATGAATAAATATGCAAAGCTAACCTTATGTGTGGAAGTTGTAAGTGATTTCCGGGAGGTCGTGTGATTTTTCCCGGGTACGTCTATCTACCAACACAATACTGACCACAAGAATATAACTGAAATATTGCTGAAACTGTAGAAAAACACCCATTAACATGTGCAATACCACATAACAGGTGGCGAGTAGAAACACACCCATTAACATGTGTAATACCTCATAACAGGTGGCGAGTAGAAACACACCCATTAACATGTGTAATACCTCATAACAGGTGGCGAGTAGAAACACGCCCATTAACATGTGTAATACCTCATAACAGGTGGTGAGTAGAAACACGCTCATTAACATGTGTAATACCACATAACAGGTGGCGAGTAGAAACACACCCATTAACATGTGTAATACCTCATAACAGGTGGCGAGTAGAAACACGCCTATTAAGAAGAGTTTGAAGATACTAAAGAGGTAATCAGAATCTGTATATCGAAGAAGAACAGACAACACAATGACCAAAAGAAAAAGTACAAAAAGACAAACAACGATCTACAAAACATGCACATCAATCAAAAGATCGAGTAACACGAACCCCACTAAAAACCGGGGCTAAGCTCGGATGCTGAAGAGTAGGCAGTTCCTGCACCACAAGTGACACCCGTCTTGCTAATCTAGTCACAAACCCGGTGATAAGTCATGAATGAAGAAAGGAGCGGGAGGTGTTTACGACTAGTGGAACATTTCTGTTGTCATTTGCGACACAGAACATGTGTAAAACCACATGACAGGTGGCGAGACTAGCTAGTTTTATGATACTTTTACCACTTTTTATCTACAGGCATTTTGTTTTAATTTTGTTTTATGATTTACAAGATTAAAATCGGCAATAATTGTAATATAAAAAGATGAAAATTGCAATTATTGCTGGAAGAAAAATGTGACTTTAAGTATAAAAGACAACTGCTGTTATGTTTCAAACCAGAATTCTACAAAGAAATCAGCTGTATAATAACTAAGTTATCTGGTAGAGTTTGAAGATGAATGTAAGTGTTAAATTAACTATTTAATTCAAAATATAAATCTATTCAAAAAGAAATATGCATATTATTTTAATGTCAAAGCAAAATAACGAATTATTATAACATTATGTTAATTATACTCAGATTGTGATATGTTTTTTAAGAATATGTATGTATTGTTTAATATATTTGTTGTATTTAATTATCATTGTTTTGAAGGCCACAGAGAAGATTAGCTTATTGTTCCTAGCTGTGTTACCCTCTTGAAATAAAGTCATTACTTACTTACTTACTTACTTTCTAATAATTATAAACTTGTAATAGACCGTTTGCACATTTCCGACTTTGACCCTGAAATTAGACAGTTTACAAGAGTTGTTTCCCTTTAATTGTTCCTTTTCATGCAAAGTACAATGAAAATAATATAAATACTATTTCTCCTAGTAATCTGTTCAAAATATTTATGTTGTAACAACTTGTGAATTTTTTATTTGCTATATGAATTTCCCTCTGATTTCTTACAAATGTCAAGTATCTAGAAATGATGAGAACATAAGACTCAACTTCGTTTTCTTTTACATTGCTCCTACTCGACCGGATAGCATTGTTGTCCGTCCTAAGGGAAGTAACACGCAAAAAAAAAACGGTTTAAGAATGTATAATTTTAGAATCAATTCCGTAATGTACAAAATGTCTGTTTTGCATGTAATGGTATTTTATAAATTTCATACACATGTAGAAAACACTTCCAGGAAAACATCGCTTCACTAAGAAGGGGGTTTGTGTCCAAAAGAATAATTGAACCCCGCCACTTTTTTAGTTGAAGTGTTTGAACCAAGACAAGAAGATAAGCAGCCATTTACATGATAAGGATATTAACATGTGTGATAAGGATATTTACATGTGTGATAAGGATATTTACATGTGTGATAAGGATATTTGCATGTGTGATAAGGATATTTACATGTGTGATAAGGATATTTACATGTGTGATAGGGATATTTACATGTGTGATAGGGATATTATATGATTTTACTTCTCTTTCTACGATTCTACTGTTATTTTTGTGTTAAGTTTTGTAGATCATTGTTTGTCTTTTTGCCCCTTTATTTTTTAGCCATTATATTGTCTGTTCTACTTCACTATATGACTTCTAATTACACATTTGGAATCTTAGTGTTACTAGATATTTAGTTTTATATGTATGTTTTGTTGATCATTGTTTGTCCTTTTAGCCATTGTATTGTCTGTTCGTCTTCTCTGTACGACTTCTAATTACACATTTGGAATCTTAGTGTTACTCTCGATCTTTAGTTTTATATGTATGTTTTGTTGATAATTTTTTGTCCTGTTGTCCTTGTTCATTTAGCCATTGTGTTGTCTGTTCTACTTCGCTTTATGACGTCTAATTACACATTTGGTATCGTCAAGTTTTCATTTGGCCATTGTGTTGTCTGTTCTACTTCGCTTT
>MJUT01030417.1:129789-141314 GCA_002080005.1 Gigantidas platifrons
AAACGTCCAGTGGCAAATAATATTTACTCCATGCATATATATTGAGTAGGAGAACTAGTTGACAATATTACAAAGCTTTAAAGAGAGGAAGAAAGTATGGGACTATTGGATCAAGGACTTTTGACTGTCACTGGAGATAGGAGGGACTATATGATATACTTATTACCAGGCCTACTGAGAGGTGGGGTCAGCCGGGGAAGCATCCCGGAGCCCATGAGTTCAAACAAGTAGAAAGCTGTTTTCTAAATCACAATTAATCCATTCATTTTTGTTGTACTGATTCCTGGCTTATGACACACCGTGGTAGACTTAGTTTAAGTATCATTATTTGGAGAATTGGAGGAGGGGGACAAGCTTACCTATACCCTGGGACCCAAAACATATCTTGGCGGCCCTGCGTATTACTCAGGATAGAACACCAGAATATGCAGTGATTTTGACCATTGAATGTATTATGTTTAGGCCCTTTGGTTATATTGCTCCCAAAAATGTTTAATTATTTGGTTTTCTAATATTTCGATTTTAAGCGTACCTGATGAAGGTTATTCCAGAAACGTGTGGCTGGCTGGCTGGCTGGCTGGTTGGCTGGCCGGCCGGCCGGCTGCCTGCCTGCCTGCCTGCCTGCCTGCCTTCTTTTTTTCTTTCTTTCTTTCTTTCTTTCTTTCTTTCTTTCTTTCTTTCTTTCTTTCTTTCTTTCTTTCTTTCTTTCTTCCTTCCTTCCTTCCTTCCTTCCGTACTAATAATTATAAACTTGTAATAGACCGTTTGCACATTTCCGACTTTGACCCTGAAATTAGACAGTTTACAAGAGTTGTTTCCTTTTAATTGTTCCTTTTTATGCAAAGTACAATGAAAATAACATCAATAATATTTCTCCTAGTAATCTGTTCAAAATATTTATGTTGTAACAACTTGTGAATTTTTTATTTGCTATATGAATTTCCCTCTGATTTCTTACAAATGTCAAGTATCTAGAAATCATGAGAACATAAGACTCAACTTCGTTTTCTTTTACATTGCTCCTACTCGACCGGATATCATTGTTGTCAGTCCTAATGGAAGTAACACGCAAAAAAAACGGTCTAAGAATGTATAATTTTAGAATCAATTCCGTAATGTACAACATGTCTGTTTTGCATGTGGTGGTATTTTATAAATTTCATACACATGTAGAAAACACTTCCAGGAAAACATCGCTTCACTAAGAGGCAGGTTTGGATCGAAACGAATAATTGAACCCCGCCACTTTTTTAGCTGAAGTGTTTGAACCAAGACAAGAAGATGAGCAGTCATTTACATGTGTGATAAGGATATTATATGATTTTGCTTCTCTTTCTACGATTTTACTGTTATTTCTGTGTTAAGTTTTGTAGATCATTGTTTGTCTTTTTGTCCCTTTATTTTTTAGCCATTGTATTGTCTGTTCTTCTTCACTATGTGACTTCTAATTACACATTTGGAATCTTAGTGTTACTAGATATTTAGTTTTATATGTATGTTTTGTTGATCCTTGTTTGTCCTTTTGGCCTCTATTGTTTGACCGTTGTATTGTCTGTTCTACTTCACTGTACGACTTCTAATTACACATTTGGAATCTTAGTGTTACTCGATCTTTAGTTTTATATGTATGTTTTGTTGATCCTTGTTTGTCCTTTTAGCCATTGTATTGTATGTTCTTCTTCATTGTACGACGTCTAATTACCCATTTGGTATCGTCAAGTTTTCTAATCCCTTCTGTATTTCATTTTGTAAGATGTCGTGTATTTCTAGCTTTTTTTTAGTTTTTTTGTGCTTAACGTCACTGAAATATTGTTGAAAGTAGCGTTAAATTCCATAAACCCCCAAACAAACGTCCAGTGGCAAATAATATTTACTCCATGCATATATATTGAGTAGGAGAACTAGTTGACAATATTACAAAGCTTTAAAGAGATGAAGGAAGTATGGGACTATTGGATCAAGGACTTTTGACGGTCACTGGAGATAGGAGAGACTATATGATATATACGTATTACCAGGCCTACTGAGAGGTGGGGTCAGCCGGGGAAGCATCCCGGAGCCCATGAGATCAAACAAGTAGAAAGCTGTTTTCTAAATCACAATTCATCAATTCATTTTTGTTGTACTGATTCCTGGCTTATGACACACCGTGGTAGACTTAGTTTAAGTATCATTATTTGGAGAATTGGAGGAGGGGGACAAGTTTCCCTATTCCCTGCGACCCAAAAAATATCTTGGCGCCCTGCATATTACTCAGGATAGAACACCAGAATATGCAGTGATTTTGACCAATGAATGTATTATGTTTAGGCCCTTTGGTTGTATTGCTCCCAAAAATGTTTAAATATTTGGTTTTCTAATATTTCGATTTTAAGCGTACCTGATGAAGGTTATTCCAGAAACGTGACGTGCACACTAAATTTTATAGGTGAAATGTGTGAAAAATACTATACATTATACAGAAAAGGAACTTATATAAGAATAGCTCCCACTCTTCATTGGAAGATTTCATTTTTACTTTATTTTATTTTATCTTATCTTATTGCAATACATTATTTGAATATCTCATTTTCCCCTTCAGAATAAAGTATTGGTTGTTTTCCTAGTAGTAGCTTTGGGCTATCATGTCTACAGGACAAGCTTCAAAATTGGAAAAGTGTTTAAAAAATGCGATAAGAAAAATTGGGATTGTCGTGGCAAATGTTCTGATCAAGCATGCCTCAATATTTGTAGATAAAAAGCTGCTGCTTGCAGAGGAAAATGCAGGTCAAAATACTGACAAGATTATAGTGCTAGTCCTACTTGCTTTAGTTTATTTTATCTTATTTTGTTTTAATACATCATCTTAATATCATTTTGTCTTCAGAATAAAGTATTGATTGTGTTCCTAGTAGTAGCTCTAGCTTTGATGTCTACAGCACAAGCTTCAAGATTGGATAGGTGTTTAAAACATTGTGATAACAGAAACTGGGATTGTCGTGGCAAATGTTCTGATCAAGCTTGCATCAATGTCTGTAGAAAAAATGCTTCTGCTTGCAGAGGGACATGTAGAGCGAACATTTAATAAGACGAATGTTGGACTTATGACTTACTGGGATACCATATTACAGTCATGGATATACTTCATACATACATTAAAATAAAAGGTGTCAGGAAAATTTCTTATCTTCTTTTGTGTTGAGAAACATTGATTTTTCCATTTTGACATAATGTGGTTTCACGGCCAGTTTTTGCTTAAAATTAAGGCATCGATAACCTTTTCTATCAATTTGATGCTAACGGAACCTCTAGAGACCGGGTTTGACGAATGCGACAACAATTTCAGGTTTCTGGATGCTAAAAGTAATGCATATAGGGTATTTGACGGCATAGGACATTCATACCATCATCAACTAAATGCGGTCCCAGACCTTTCAAAAACAGGATGCCCTCTATATCGTATGGTCCGAACCAAAATATGGCACAAAAACATAGTTCTACTCGGACACATGATTCCGAGCCAGTCAGTCTTTGTTCCTACTTCTTAATGATTTGTGCATGACTAGAGGAGAAGCAGCAGATATTAATTTTATAGTTTTTAGTTTTGACCTTTGACCTGATCGGGGCTCGAATCCACGGTGTATCTGACCAGTCGTGATCACGCTATTTTGACCTGATCGGGGCTCGAATCCACGGTGTATCTGACCAGTCGTGATCACGCTATTTTGACCTGATCGGGGCTCGAATCCACGGTGTATCTGACCAGTCGTGATCACGCTATTTTGACCTGATCGGGGCTCGAATCCACGGTGTATCTGACCAGTCGTGATCACGCTAATCTCTACACCACCGATGCGGTCTTCTAAACATTCAAATTTTGATTGCGAATAATTCTTGACCAAACTAAAAAACCGAAAATCGGGAATATAGTATCTCATATCAAGATATGAGTCACTCACATATTTACAAATATAATGCAATCATACACCAAGCACACTTATTTAAATGGATTCGATACCTAAAAAAAAACAACACAAAACATACACATTTGATATAACAAGTAGAGTATAAATATATTAACTTTTATTCCTCTGTAACAGAGATTTACATGAATATTGCAAACATTAGAATAAATGTGCAGTGTAGAGAGCAATTAATGTTATGACAGAAGCACATGTGCTCGTGACACGGACGTACCACCCCGCCCCCCTTTTTTTTCTAACTTTCTGTTCACAAATTTATTTTCAATAAAATTTCTTTATTTCTTTATTATTTCATCTCTTTTTCCTTATTTTAACTTGTTCGTGTCAATATTCGTACAATCTTATGCTAACATAACCTTGCATGTGTCGATCCTATATAGATACTAATATTCCACAAGGCATGCAACTCCGCAGGTTTAAAAATCGTACCCCTGCTCGCTTCGAGTACATTTATTGCACCTTATTTCCATTATGGCATTCAAACTAGGACATGTATCCATTCCTAAAAGACGCATTTGTTTGCCCCTGTTTTTGTGTGTGTGTGTGTATACGATAGCTCAGTTCTCCAGAATTTTAAGATTTTCACACATTTATTGCCAAATTTTTCATAGAATAACCCACGGATGACGGAAGTGACGTACCACTGCATTAACTTCAAAGATAGGGTCAGGAAAGTTCCTAAAATTTAAATAATACATTGCGATTACGACAAACGGAAAATATATGTGCTGCAATCGTAACTACTCGGCCATTCTCGGTACCCTTCCAATAACCTCGTAAGTAGGTAGTAGAAATTCTTCTTAGATTGTTTGCAGGATGATAAGCCGCACACAAATCTAGTCCACGAAAATACAATAACTAACAGCTGCAAGTTTGATTTCACATTCAAAACTTCACACTTTTTGCTACCTAACCCAAAACATTTACTTTTCAGTTCAGAGCAACACAGGCAAAGGTTCCTGGAGGCCGCCATCTGTTTTGTCACATGACCTAAAATTTAGAAAGTAGTTCTATTTATCCACCACCTGCTTACGAGGTTACTGGAAGGGTAGCGAGAATGGCCGAGTAGATACGATTGATCTGTGCTGCTTTGTAGCACATATTTATTCATAATGGGTAAGCAGGTCATGGTGCCGATTATAAAATTTTCGACGTGATAGCTTAATCTTATCCACTAGGAACCCTTGGTTCAGAAGCTTCTTTGTTAGCAGCAACCCGCTGTCAAGGAATTATGTAAGATGGAGGATGTGGTTGGGAAACTTTGCCTTGCAACGGGCCATTAACGACCACTACAATGAATTAGAATTATGGTGTTTAACGCTACTTTCAACAATACATGTATTTCAATTATATCGTGGAGGATCAATCTAATAAACGGCCGTTGATCAGGGCCCCAAGAGAAATTATGCCAGGCGGAACAAGACTGCTTTGGGGTCCCGGGAACAGGTTAAGATTTCTCTCTCACAATTGAGGATTTGAGGTCTAATAAAACCACTGATAAACTTTCATAAATGCTTTAATTCCTGTGCAGCAGAATGTTCAGATAACATATACTTTATACAAAGCAGTGACAGACATAATCAGTTAATGCAGCAAGGTGTTACTTGTTAAGTTGGCTCTTCAGAGATTCACCGGTCTCTGTTTGGCTCTCCGGGTCCCTGGCCGATGAACCGACTGATACCCCCTCTCATAGGCCCTGTCGTTAATTAATAATTACACATAGTTTATTAAATAAACCAAATTACAATTGGGATTGAGCACAAATTATCACAACTATTGGTTAAAATCCATTCCCTGCAACAAATTATATACATGACACCAACCAATCAATACTACATCAGAAAAGGAAATATCAAATTTAGTGCGAATGACGTCTTCTTGTTCACACATACAGTTGCATGTAAATGTACGAAAGGACAAATTAGAGACATAACTAGTAAAAGGAAAACATGTTTACAAAACTATGAAATAATAATAATAATGATAATAATAATAATAAAAATAATACAAAAATAATCATACCGTAATATTAATGCAATAATGAAAATAATAGTAATAACAACATAATAATAATACAATAATAATTAAAAAAAATTAATAATAATATAATAATAATAATAATAATACAATAATAATGATAATAATAATAATACTAATAATTGTAATATAAGATTAAGATTCTTTTAGTAATTTGTCAAAATAAAAGCACAAAATAACATACTGTATTAAATAAGATAAAGGGAAACCCGAAGGGCAATCAATAATGGACAATCCAGAGACACTGGTAAATAAACGTTAGAGAAACCCGAAGGTCAATCTAGGATAGAAATCCAGAGACACTGGCAAATAAGCGTTAGAGAAAAGCGAAGGAGCCATCAAGAATGAACAATCTAGAGAATCTGGCAAATAAACGTTAGAACAAAGCGAAGGAGCAATCAAGAATGAGCAATCTAGAGAAACTGGCAAATAAACGTTAGAGAAAAGCGAAGGATCAATCAAGAATGAAAAATCTAAAGAAACTGGCAAATAAACGTTAGAGAAAAGCGAAGGAGCAATCAAGAATGAACAATCTAGAGAAAGTGGTAAATAAACGTTAGAGAAAAGCGAAGGAGCATTCAAGAATTAACAATCTAGAGACACTGGCAAATAAACGTTAGAGAAAAGTGAAGAGGCAATCAAGAATGAACAATCTAGAGACACTGGCAAATAAACGTTAGAGGAAAGCGAAGGAGCAATCAAGAATGAACAATCTAGAGAAACTGGCAAATAAACGTTAGAGAAAAGCGAAGGAGCAATCAAGAATGAACAATCTAGAGACACTGGCAAATAAACGTTCGAGAAAAGTGAAGAGGCAATCAAGAATGAACAATCTAGAGAAACTGGCAAATAAACGTTAGAGGAAAGCGAAGGAGCAATCAAGAATGAACAATCAAGAGACACTGGAAAATAAACGTTAGAGAAAAACGAAGGGGCAATCAAGAATAGACACTGGTAACTTTGGGCACACAAGATACATGACAAATAAACTAAAGAGAAAACCGCAGGGGCAATCACGAATGGACACCCCAGCGACACTGGCAACATTTGGCACACAAGACACATGACAAATAAACTAGAGAAAACCGCAGGGTCAGTCAAGAATGGACATCCCAGAGACACTGGCAACATTGGGCACACAAGACACATGACAAATAAACTAGCGAAAGCCGCAGGGCAACCTAGAATGGACAATCCAGAGACACTGGTAAATAAACCTTAGAGAAAAGCGAAGGGCAATCAAGAATGGACAATCTAGAGACACTCGCAAATAAACGTTAGAGAAAAGTGAAGGACAATCAAGAATGGATACTTCAGAGACACTGGCAACATTTGGCACACAAGACACATGACAAATAAACTAGAAAAACCCGCAAGGGCAATCACGAATGGACACCCCAGATTCACTGGCAACATTGAGCACACAAAACAAAAGACAAAAGAACGTTAGACAAAACCGAAGGGGCAATCAAGAATGGACACCCCAGAGACACTGGCAATATTTGGCAAACAAAACGCAGAACAAAAACAAGCAAAACATATATGGACTACACCAGTTCCAAAAGCCAATACAAATATCGTTCAGAGGCAAAATATAGACGAATAACTCAAATACATGGTCGCGCACTTTCTTGGCTTGGTTCAGGCTCTTCAATAAAAAGTGTCGGAGTTAAACTTGTGTGTTGTGTCCAAACCATGATACATGAACGTTAGAGAAAAGCGAAGGAGCAATCAAGAATGAACAATCTAGAGAATTTGACAAAATAAGCGTTAGAGAAAAGCGAAGGGCAATCAAGAATGAACAATCTAGAGACACTGGCAAATAAGCGTTAGCGAAAAGCGAAGGAGCAATCAAGAATGAACAATCTAGAGAAACTGGCAAATAAGCGTTAGAGAAAAGCGACGGAGCAATCAAGAATGAACAATTTAGAGAAAGTGGTAAATAAACGATAGAGAAAAGCGAAGGAGCAATCAAGAATTAACAATCTAGAGACACTGGCAAATAAACGTTAGAGAAAAATGAAGAGGCAATCAAGAATGAACAATCTAGAAACACTGGCAAATAAACGTTAGAGAAAAGCGAAGGAGCAATCAAGATTGAACAATCTAGAGAAATTGGCAAATAAACGTTAGAGAAAAGCGAAGGAGAAATCAAGAATGAACAATCTAGAGACACTGGTAAATAAGCGTTAGAGAAAACTGAAGAGGCAATCAAGAATGTACAATCTAGAGAAACTGGCAAATAAACGTTAGAAAAAAGCGAAGGAGCAATCAAGAATGAACAATCTAGAGGCACTGGCAAATAAACGTTCGAGAAAATTGAAGAGGCAATCAAGAATGAACAATCTAGAGACACTGGAAAATAAACGTTAGAGAAAAATGAAGGGGCAATCAAGAATAGACATTGGTAACATTGGGCACAAAAGATACATGACAAATAAACTAAAGAGAAAACCGCAGGGGCAATCACGAATGGACACCCCAGCGACACTGGCAACATTTGGCACACAAGACACATGACAAATAAACTAGAGAAAACCGCAGGGTCAGTCAAGAATGGACACCCAGAGACACTGGCAACATTGGGCACACAAGACACATGACAAATAAACTAGCGAAAGCCGCAGGGCAACCTAGAATGGACAATCCAGAGACACTGGTAAATAAACCTTAGAGAAAAGCGAAGGGCAATCAAGAATGAACAATCTAGAGACACTCGCAAATAAACGTTAGAGAAAAGTGAAGGACAATCAAGAATGGATACTTCAGAGACACTGGCAACATTTGGCACACAAGACACATGACAAATAAACTAGAAAAAACCGCAAGGGCAATCACGAATGGACACCCCAGATTCACTGGCAACATTGAGCACACAAAACAAAAGACAAAACAATGTTAGACAAAACCGAAGGGGCAATCAAAAATGGACACCCCAGAGATACTGGCAATATTTGGCAAACAAAACGCAGAACAAAAACAAGCAAAACATATATGGACTACACCAGTTCCAAAAGCCAATACAAATATCGTTCAGAGGCAAAATATAGACGAATAACTCAAATACATGGTCGCGCACTTTCTTGGCTTGGTACAGGCTCTTCAATAAAAAGTGTCGGAGTTAAACTTGTTTGTTGTGTCCGAACCGTGATACATGAACGTTAGAGAAAAGCGAAGGAGCAATCAAGAATGAACAATCTAGAGAATCCGGCAAAATAAGCGTTAGAGAAAAGCGAAGGGCAATCAAGAATGAACAATCCAGAGACACTGGTAAATAAACGTTAGAGAAAAGCGAAGGAGCAATCAAGAATGAACAATCTAGAGAAACTGGCAAATAAGCGTTAGAGAAAAGCGACGGAGCAATCAAGAATGAACAGTCCAGAGACACTGGCAAATGACCGTTAGAGAAAAGCGAAGGAGCAATCAAGAATGAACAATCTAGAGAAACTGGCAAATAAGCGTTAGTGAAAAGCGACGGAGCAATCAAGAATGAACAATCCAGAGACACTTGCAAATGAACGTTAGAGAAAAGCGAAGGAGCAATCAAGAATGAACAATCTAGAGAAACTGGCAAATAAACGTTAGAGAAAAGCGAAGGAGCAATCAAGAATGAACAATCTAGAGACACTGGAAAATAAACGTTAGAGAAAAACGAAGGGGCAATCAAGAGTAGACACTGGTAACATTGGGCACACAAGATACATGACAAATAAACTAAAGAGAAAACCGCAGGGGCAATCACGAATGGAAACCCCAGCGACACTGGCAACATTTGACACACAAGACACATGACAAATAAACTAGCGAAAGCCGCAGGGCTATCTAGATGGACAATCCAGAGACACTGGTAAATAAACTTTAGAGAAAAGCGAAGGGCAATCAAGAATGAACAATCTAGAGACACTCGCAAATAAACGTTAGAGAAAAGTGAAGGACAATCAAGAATGGATACTTCAGAGACACTGGCAACATTTGGCACACAAGACACATGACAAATAAACTAGTAAAAACCGCAAGGGCAATCACGAATGGACACCCCAGATTCACTGGCAACATTGAGCACATAAAACAAAAGACAAAACAACGTTAGACAAAACCGAAGGGGCAATCAAGAATGGACACCCCAGAGATACTGGCAATATTTGGCAAACAAAACGCAGAACAAAAACAAGCAAAACATATATGGACTACACCAGTTCCAAAAGCCAATACAAATATCGTTCAGAGGCAAAATATAGACGAATAACTCAAATACATGGTCGCGCACTTTCTTGGCTTGGTACAGGCTCTTCAATAAAAAGTGTCGGAGTTAAACTTGTTTGTTGTGTCCGAACCGTGATACATGAACGTTGGAGAAAAGCGAAGGAGCAATCAAGAATGAACAATCTAGAGAGACTGGCAAATAAGCGTTAGAGAAAAGCGAAGGAGCAATCAAGAATGAACAATCCAGAGAAACTGGCAAATAAACGTTAGAGAAAAGCGAAGGAGCAATCAAGAATAGATACTTCAGAGACACTGACAGCATTGGACACACAAGAGACATGGCAAATAAATTAAAGAGAAAACCGCAGGGACAATCAAGAATGGACACACCAGAGACACTGGCAACATTGAGCACACAAAGCAAAGGACAAAAAAAATGTCAGAGAAAACCGAAAGTGAAATCACGAATGGACACTCCAGAGACACTGGCAACATTTGGCAAACAAAACACAGGACAAAAATAGACAAAACTTATATGGACTACACCAGTTCCAAAAGCCAATAAAAATATCGTTCAGAGGCAAATCATAGACGAATAACTGAAATACATGGTCGTTCACTTTCTTGGCTTGGTACAGGCACTTCAATAAAAAGTGTCGGAGTTAAGCTTGTTTGTTGTGTCCGAACTGTGATACAAAGTGCTTTTTTTAGAAATTGTAAAGTAATGTCTCATAAATGAGAAATAGAAATAATGCATTGTTCAGTTACTGAAGTTCCTGTACCAAAATCAGAAATAGTATAGAGTATTTTGGGGGTGGGGGTAAGGGGGATTTCGATGTGAATTTAGAAATAAAAAAAAACTGACTGCATTACATCCCACATGTCACATAAACTAATCATTTTGTCTTTAAATAAATTGTGTCACATAAATTAAGCCATCCCGACACTGATGCGAACTAAGAATATCATCCGCCCAGTAGTAGTGTTGCGGCCTTAGCATGGTTCCCAGTAGTCCGTGTTACGGCACTAGCATGGTTCCCAGTAGTCCGTGTTGCGGCACTAGCATGGTTTCCAGTAGTCCGTGTTGCGGCACTAGAATGGTTTCCAGTAGTCCGTGTTATGGCACTAGCATGGTTTCCAGTAGTACGTGTTGCGGCACTAGCATGGTTTCCAGTAGTCCGTGTTGTGGCACTAGCATGGTTTCCAGTAGTCCGTGTTGCGGCACTAGCATGGTTTCCAGTAGTCTGTGTTGCGGCACTAGCATGGTTTCTAGTAGTCTGTGATGTGGCACTAGCATGGTTTCCAGTAGTCCGTGTTGCGGCA
>MJUT01030417.1:153315-166246 GCA_002080005.1 Gigantidas platifrons
TACGCCACTATAGCTACTTCGACCTGTGCGTTTTTCAGCACTTGTGCGTCAGTCCTGTGCGTTTTGACGCACGCAACTATAGTCAATTTAACCTGTGCGTAAAGCTGCTTAATCAAGTAACCAAGAGCGAATAATAGTATTGCGTAGGCTATTGACCAAACATGTTGCTCGACAGAGCAACGCAAAGTGACCAGACACGTTGCGACAAGCGTTTATATACCCTATTTTGGACAATACCATTTTATACAGACGATTCCAAAAGTCTGCATCATCAAAACGATTTTATATAACCCAATTATAACCATAAAGCGTGTAAAGGACCAGACTATTTCCGTGTATTATTTCATATCCCAACCCGTTTATGACTCTGTTAGTTATCGTAGAAATTATAAACAATAAAAATATAAACTATTTGTATGCTTAAAATGCTATATTTAACCAACCACTTGATAAATAAGAATCGTCTACTGTTTCGGAAATTGTAAATTAATTATTTGCATGCCAACTTTGTATTTTAAACAATTAAAACAATGTAGATAAACAGGGGAATTCGTGGAAGTGGGGAGGGAAATTATACGGTCAAGTGCGTAAATTATCACCTATATATATAGTCTTAATTTATTCTTAGAATTTGCATACGCATTTTAAATACGTGTTAACTAATTTTGTCACAAATTTACGTATGACCCCAGAGCTACAATTGGTTGATAATTCACAAGTCAAATGAAAATGGCAGATCCCAGGTCTATACGAAATTGCTATTTAACATTTAAGGGGAAGGGAACATGTTCTTTTGGGGACATGGAAAAGACATCACCCTACCCCTCAAGATAAATAGTCATTTCCTAAGACTTGTAACATTATAGATCGGGAGTGAGATTATTCAAAGATATGCATTTTCATTATCGGCATAAAGAAAATACACACTAGGAAATCAAGAACCTGTTCTTTGGTCCAACTATAAAATAGAATGAACGACAATAATATTGTTTTGATTATTAATGTTAATACTTTGTGTAAACTGTGAAGGCATGTGTATTCAACATTTGTGTTAAGACAAGAACCATCGTAAGTGATTGATTCCTGTTTACAAGCGTGTATTCGTTATTGCTTAATATAGTTCTATGTTCTTCTGCAACACATATAAATCTTAGTTCCGATAATTAGTGATACACAGTTGATTTCTGTTCACGCGAGTAAAATCACAATTACTAAAATAAAGCCTGACTGTGAACTTACAATACTTCACGATATCAATATTTGCAGGAAGAACGAACAAGTCTTATTACATCAAGGTTATTCAAATATGCTCAATATGTTCATCCTCTTGTTCAGTAATAGACCACATTTTTTATGTAATAATGGTAAAAATTAAGCCAATCCGGTGTTATCTAGATTAGCATTAGTGATCATCTCATAGGTTTTTGCACCAGAAAAACAACCATAGAACACACGGAAAGCATAGCATGGTTCGTATAATATCACTGAAGAGTTATTTGAAATTAGAGTTCAAAGAATATACTCAATCAAATTGACTAGTCGGAACTCTATGCGGAAATGTTAACCACACAATTCTAAAATGTGTAGCACCGCATAAAGATAAAAAAAATTTAGGAAAATTCAGATCCATGAATGATGTCAAAATGATCAAATAATATTTAAAAAAAACGTGACACTTAATTATTATCATATACAACATCAGGAAGTAAACATTTATATTTTGACTACTTTAGAATGTGTAATTTAGTACAACGAGATGTAAAAAGGCAAAATAAGTATATATAGATCTAACAAAATCGAAGAATAAAAATGCTCCTGAAAAATTATTGGAAAAACTCATAACTTGTTTTTAATATTATGTATGTTTCGATATAAAATCAGCATAAACCCAAAAAATGAATTTACATCATATAATATTGTCATCCCCGTGGGAAACCTTATACATTGAACACGAGCTGGGTCTACATTGTGGAATGATCTTCCAATTCATCTACGGAAAGAACAGTCTCTTCCTCTTTTTAAAAAAGGTTTAAAAACTCATATTTTTAGACAAGCGTACTGTGATGTTTAATGGTTCTGTGATGACATTGGTATTTCTTACTAATTTGTGATGTGATTGTCATATTTCAGTTTTATTTATGTTGTATTTGTGTACTATTTTTGTGATTTACTAATTTTTATTTTTTATGTAGATGCTTTTTACTTAGTAAATTATTTCCTTTTAGCACCTTTTACCATATATTTGCAAAATCTCTGTCATTTTTATTGATTTTATCACAGTCCAGTTTTATTTCATCTTTTAGTTAATGTTGCTTTTTGTTTCTGACCTATTTTTAGCTCGTTAATATAAATACTTTTTGCTTTTCTTATTACTTAATAGTTAAGTTCATATATAATTTTATTGTATGTACTCTTTATATAATTTGTCAGTTTTACATGTTAAGTGCTTAGGGTAATTTTGTAATTAGATAAGCGCTATATAAATGCATTGTAATAATAAATAATAATAATAACAATGGCTTTTGTTGGGTTTTTTTAATTTTAAGATGCAGAGCCCGATTTGGTCATGTTATAATCTATATTTGATAAGGGTTGACTCCTTTGAAAGGAAGTATTTTTTCAATTACTTGGTTTTCCAATACAAGGAAGATTTTGTGTTTTGTGTGTTTCCACGAAAGGAGGTTAACAGTATGGTCAGTCGATCAAGCAAGAAAGAACTAAACTGATTACACGTCTTCATTTAAACCGAAGGTAAATATATAATATTATTCTATGTTAAAATACACTACATTACTCTAAGTTTGATATTCAAACAGTAGGCATGCCATCGTGACAGGAGAGTTCCAACGTCAATTCTCAGGCACGTGACTTTCGCTTCATTTTTGATGAAAAATGACGTTCAACACTTCGTTTAAACTACGTCGATTCGCTATAAATTCGTACGCCTGAAATCAATTAAAATATACGAGATATGTCTATGGATAAATACAAATGTATTGCATCACTTCAGTTTTTATTTATATAGTGTACAAACATCGAATTTTGCTACTGGAAGTGGAATCAATTTCAAAACAAATGTCAAGGTGGCTCTATTTAAGTGAGCAAATTTAATTAAAACAAAATGATGACTCTCTGTAAGATACATTGCGTGAGGAAATCATCTAGGATCAGTGTCATACCGACAACTAGTGTCAATGTCTTGTGAGATGCAATTGTTCCACTTAGTTCAACACCCACCTCGATCGATCGATCGACCTTTTGCAAAACATCCAAAATCATTGTCTTTCGGAATACATTAGCGGTGTTTCTTAACATCAGGAATAAATGACACACAAGCGTACATCCGAAAGGGAATATTTCATTTTGGGAAAGGGGTGTATATTTTTATGTCTTTTTTTTAATGTCTTTGTATTAATACCGTATTTTTCGGTTTTAATTGAATTATTTGTATTGCAATATTGTTTTAGACATTGCGCATTTTGTAATTTATAATGGGGAATTACTATTTATAAACACTTTAAAAAAATTATCTATGATACTAGATTTGTTGGGTGAAAGCACAGGCGATAAACATTTCAATTGAAATCAATTTCAATACAACAGGCACAAGATAATTATGAAATCATTTAATAGAAGGAAACAAAGTGAAAAAATATGAAAATATTTATAAAAAAAAAAAATCATGTAAAAAAAATGATTGAATTTTTAAAAATCTAAAAAAAAAGGGATACCTTGAGACAAAAAGGGGCATAACAAAAGTGTATTCAAATATCTTTAACCTTCTTATTATATCAAGGCAATTAAAAAGAAACAGTCTAAGGATATATTTTTTATTGAAATTAGGAAAGATCATTCAATCTTATTATCTGAATGAAAGCTGCCAATTTTCATGTTTATCTCACAATGTAAATATCAATGGAATATTCATGTGTTTGACACAACTACAAACTAGCTTTTATGACATATACGAGTGGTTAAGTTGCAATGATTCTTCCCCCATGACATTCACAGATTATTTTCAGTAGACCTAGAATACAAAGTTTGAACTTAATTTCACAATGCAATACAATTCAGAAATGTTAAATTTGCTTTTAACAAACAAATAAAATGCAGGAACATCTGAAATTTTCTGAATTAAATGATTGTATCAGTTAGAGGAGAAATATTGCCCAATATTATACACAATGGCCTGCATTTGTTTGAGTATGTACTTTGAAATAGTTGGAATTTTGGTCCATTTTTTTTAAATTCATGGATTTTTTTGGGGAAATATATATAGTATATATATTAGGTTTCAAACCTGTATGAAGATAGTACAAGCCAGTGTTTTTAGCAAAATATAAGACTTATCATAAATGTTTATTTTTATTTATTCAAATATTCAATCAATAAACATCACTGGAAACTTTGCATTTATACTCATAGAATCTGATACTAACAGAAAATAAACATCAATTTTATTTAATAGAATATGTAACTTGTAAAATATAAACATCCCATGTCCATGCTGTATACATATCTACCTATAATGAATTAAAACTAACTAAACCTGGAGGTTGTCAATATCATTGGCACTGAAAAGATAGCATGCGTACACATTATTAAGTATTTCAGGAAAACAGACTGAAAATGAAAAAGGGGAATGTAGATGCATGGCATGAACTAAATATGTAGCCTTATGCTATACCATGCTAATCTAGTGTGAACTTAACATAATCTTTCACCATTCTCTGCATGCCAATATCATACATTATAATGCAGACCTTTTTATTTCTAAAATGTATTTATTAATTAGGACATGTCCATAAATACCATGGAACGATTCAACGAAAATGAAAGATTTGTAGTTAAAAATGGAATAAAATTAGTCTATATATGTGTGACTATAATTGGTCAACTGGTTATGTCATGTTTAAACAGAAACAGTCACATTCCCATGCTAATAGATCGATCAATCTCTGGAAAAAAAACCCAGAAATATTTGGTGAGAATTTGGATTTCTTCGTGAAATGCCAGGGAAAATAGTGCTTCCTGTTGACATCCAAATATGGAATTAGAGTGATGTATAATGGGAAAATATGCAAGTCACCCATACTCTAATACGTAATTCTAGCTATGTTTACCAAATGTATTAATAATCAACCATTGGGATGAAATTGTTCCACTTATTCTAAGAATGAGGTTTTAGCGCCTCTTTTATTGGTTAACCTTTCATCAGCAGCGGTATCCCGAGTTCCAACGTTGATTTCAAGCAAACGATATAATAAATACATGTATTCATGCATCAGTCACGTTAAAATTTTACTTCAAAAAGGGATTCAATAATCATGAATGCTTCTTTTAGTTTTATCTATGAAGATATTCGGTAAAAACACATAGGGTGTCGACGTAAACAATGCATGGCCACTCTCTTTTAAAGCGTCATCTGTCTAAAAAATAGAGTTACGTCCATTGATTTCGAGAATTGACTTTGCATTGTTGGAGGTACGAAATAGAAGGATGGCTTCCACACAAACCAAATATATATGCGAGTGAACTTTAGTAATTACAATGTTGTTATTGCAACAGAAGCTTAGACTTTATAAATTCAACATTGAAGCGTTAACATTTAAAACACTTTTAGCACAATATCAACTTATCTCACGTGAATAAGAAACTTATTCACTTCCTTGCAGAAGAAAGCTTTAAAGTAGGTATGAAGATTTGTTGTGACATCTTTTGATAAAATTGTAGGTATGGAAATATGTTTTTTTTAACAGGAATCATCTTCCTTGGATTCAGTTAGAGTTTGTTAATAGTATTATGTCAAAATATGGTGTGTACACAGACATAGAACACATCGTATGTTAACAAGCTTCTCTATGGAGATTTTTGCTAGACGTTCAATTATTAAAATAATGAAACGGTCATTTTTAATTGTAAATATGATTGAAAGTATTATAAAAAAAACATTGTAAATGTGTAACTGATAAGTTTCATAATCAAATGGATTGGCAACACCCAATGAAACAGTACTTCAATATGGACATTATTATGCATTTACATCATTATCTATATTATATATATATATATTTATGTTCGATGTTTTGTTTTCAGAAACGTTGACATGGCAACCGCAACAACACAATATTGCAACATCTGTGATCATGACAACGAATCTAAATTGGCGGCCACATGGTGTCCGGAATGTGAGGATGTCCTGTGTACCGACTGTATCAGGAACCATGCCAGATCTTCATCAACCAAACAACACATTGTAATTTCCATTGAACATTACCAGAAATTACCAAGTTCCATTCTATCTATAAAGAACAGATGCACCAAACATGACTATAAGTACGAATTATACTGCTCGATTCATGACGTCCTTTGTTGCGTTATGTGCATAAGGGATGACCATCGCCATTGCCAGCAACTGAGTCCCATTCTTGCGGTTACAGAAAATGCCAAGTCATCGGCGGCCATTGCGCATATTGAAAGAGATCTCAAAGACATCGATGACACATTTGAAAAAATTAAATCAGATATTACAAATAATACTTCTGAAGTTGATAAGCAAAAAAAAAAATTTTTGTCCGACATTTCAGACATGCGCAAATCACTTAACGACCATTTAGATAAAATTGAAAAACAAACAGTTGAAGAGATGGTGTCAGTAGCACAAAATTTAGAAGTGGAATTAAGGGAAGTATTGGTTGCCGTGGAAACCAAAAGAACTGACTTTGATAATATCCGGCAAGATGTGAATAAAGTTAAGCAATATGCTAGTGACCTTCAGACGTTCATAGGAGTGAACGAAATGACGAGTGTTGTGGATGGAGAAGTTAAGAAAGAGAAAGGGGAATTCACGTATGACCTTTTTGAACTGAAGCTTGACTTTTCATCAGAATTGGAATCTTTTGTGAAAGATGTTTCTAAATTTGGTGTTGTATCTGTTACAAAAAAGCATTATAGTACCAGTCTTCTAAAAGAAGCTGAATTGCAAGCGCAGATTCCACAGGAAAGCAAGCTGGGTGTTACACCACAACTCACAAGAAAGACGACTGTCGATTTTCAAACTAAGGTTAAGGGGAGTGTCTTGATAACAGGCTGTGACATATTACCGAATGGCACACTTGTATTCACTGATCAAGAAGGCAAACGGTTGTTGATGTTTTCTAATAACGGAAATTACGAAAAAGACTTTGTCAAGTTTTCAGGTAGCCCACGTGATGTTTCATACAGAGGAGAACACATTGTAGCTGTTACAATTAAGGACAAACATGAAGTCGTATTTGTAAATGTCATTACAAATAACATTATAAACACGGTAGATGTTGGTCATCATTGTTATGGAACCGATTTCAACATGAATCGTCTAGCCGTTCGAATAATACAACCACCTACATCAAGTCACATTATATATTTAGATCCCAAAGGTAAATTGATTGATCGGGTCAATATTCCTTATACGAACTCTCCAAACATATCATTGCGTGATGATACCATTAAGTGTACGGACTGGTTTACCAACACTATTTACTGTTATACCTCAACGGGGTAACAGATTTGGACCTTCAAGGACGTAAACGTCTTACGAAAACCAAGGGGAATTGCCTTAGATAAAAATAAAAATGTATATGTGGCTGGTAGGCAAACAAACAACGTCGTTGTACTTTCATCAGATGGTAAAAACTGCAGAGAAATCCTCACCAAAAGTTATGGGTTGGATGAACCGTGTTCATTGCGTATCAACATTGACCGTAACGAGCTCTTGGTATGTAATAAGAATGGTCCAGCATTTCTTTTCTCTCTGAATTAAATGTAAGCTGTGGTACTGGACGTTATCAATGTTCACAGAGAACTAGTACAACTTATTTTAGTATTGGTGTAAAAGTATTGTACACTGCAGTTAATACTTGACAGTGATGTTGACAGAGAACTAGTACAACTTATTGTAGTATTGGCGTAAAAGTATTGTACACTGTAGTTAATACTTGACAATGATGTTGACAGAGAACTAGTACAACTTATTTTAGTATTGATGTAAAAGTATTGTACACTGTAGTTAATACTTGACAGTGATGTTGACAGAGAACTAGTACAACTTATTGTAGTATTGGCGTAAAAGTAGTTAGTACAAATATGTACTTGACAGTGATGTTGATGAGAACTTATATTATTAATAAAACTAAGGTTCTCATCGTTTAGGAAAAGGTAACCTTAGCTGATTTAGGTTATGCTGTTTAGGCCCTTTGGTTTTATTTCTCCCAAAACATTTAAACTTATTTGGCTTTCCAATCTTTCGTTCTTTAGCTAACATGATGAAGGGTATTCGAGAAATTTTCGTGCGCACTAAATTTGGTTTGATTTATTTGATTTTTGATATTTTAACTCCACTTTCAGCAATAGTTCAGCTATATCATGGCGACCAGTTTTAGTGGTGGAAGAAGCCGGATTAATTTACAATGCTGGGCGCGACCCCAGGCCGCATTGGTGATAGGCTTGTAAGAGTTGTTATCCAACTACCTAACTCATTGAGCCACCAGGGCCCTACAACTACCTAACTCATTGAGCCACCCGCGCCCTACTACTACCTAACTCATTGAGCCACCAAGGCCCTACAACTACCTAACTCATTGACCCACACGGGCCCTACAACTGCCTAATTCATTGAGCCACCCGGCCCCTACAACTACCTAACTCATTCAACCACCCGGGCCCTACAACTACCTAATTCATTGTGCCACCTGGGCCCTACAACTACCTAAGTCATTGATCCACCCGTGCCCTACAACTACCTAACTCATTGAGCCACCTGGGCCTCACAACTACCTAACTCATTGAGCCACCCGGGCCCTACAACTACCTAACTCATTGAACCACCCGGGACCCACAACTACCTAACTCATTGAGCCACCCGAGCCTTACAACTACCTAACTCATTGAGCCACCCGGGCCCTTCACTAAATTTGATATCTGCGTCTCTATTATTTATATATATAATTGGTTGATTGATTGATTTAATTTTGGTGTTTAACGCCTTTTTCAACACTATTTCAGCTATTTCATGGCGACCAGTTTTAGTGGTGGAAGCAGCCGGAGTACCCGGAGAGAACCACCGACCGTGGGCAAGCAACTGGTAAACTGTATCACTTTCGGCTGTGAGTCGAGTGCACCATTTTTTTGTAACTTACAAAGCCGGGCGCGAACCCATGTCGTATTGATGATAGGCTTGTATGAGTTGTTAGATCCACCGACCTAACTCATTGAGCCACCCTGGCCCCCTATATATAGAATTGGTGATAATTAGAACATATTATATAACTTGTGTACTAATGAGAACTATGTAGAACTTGAGTATGATGAGAACTTTTAAAGAACTTGTATAATAATGAAAAACTTAAATAGAACTTATGCATAACGACAACTCATATGTTCTTAAAATAAAGCTTATATATAAGTAAGTTAAAGGCTATATTACCAAACTTGAATTTTTGGGGATTACATTTCATTTAATTCTGAAATAAAAGTGGGAAAGTACTCTCAATATCAAACAGCAACCTCTTGACATGGTATTAACGAAAGTTCATTGCTACGAAAAGTTTGAAGATACCAAATGTGTAATCAGAAACATTGAATATAAGAAGGACAGACAACACAATGAACAAAAGAAAAGGGAGAAAACAACAGACAATGATCTATAAAACATTACACAGAAAGCTTAAGATTGAAGGGGGTGACGTCAGGTGCTTCGGAAAAGTTAGCAGTTCCTGCTCCACATGTGGTACCCGTCGTGTTACTCTTGCTACAAACGAGTGGTGTAAACATAACAATAATGAACTTAATATATGTGAGGAAACAATATCTATGTAACTATCAAATTGCAAATGTATGTACTCCTTAACAAAAATAAATAAATTACAAAAAAGTAGGAATTGTGAAATACTTTGATTATTATATTTAAGCTAACATTTATTAGAAATTTGTCCTTTTTCTGTCTTATGCCGGTACCAGATATGTTTTATTGATTAATTGTTGCTAAATCACAAACTTAAGTGATCCATATTTCTTTTATATTCATGCTCGCAATCAATAAGAAGAGCTTGAAGTTATCAAAAGGGGTAAACAGATGACGTCAGTGGAAGAAGGACAGACAATACAACGACCAAAAGAAAAGGGGTAAACAGAAGACGTAAGTGGAAGAAGGACAGACAATACAACGACCAAAAGAAAAGGGGTAAACAGAAGACGTAAGTGGAAGAAGGACAGACAATACAACGACCAAAAGAAAAGGGGTAAACAGAAGACGTAAGTGGAAGAAGGACAGACAATACAACGACCAAAAGAAAAGGGGCTAACACCGATCTCCAAAGCAATACACACACTACTAAAGATCGAGAAACACGAATCACACTCAGAACCTGGGTTGAAGTAATGAATGAGGAAAGGATCTGTGAATGCTGATGACAAGTAGAACATATCCTTTGTCATTTCGTAACAGTTAATCAAGAGGCAAACCTATGTCAAGGAAATCCTGAGATAAACCACAGGTTCTGGAATATCAGATCAGCCGAGAGATAAATCATGCGGTTGAAATAATGCATCTATAAATGGGATGTCCTGTTTACAAACAATAAATTACGTGGTTAAAAGGTGATACCTATGGGAGGGATTTCCTATTTATAAACAATGATAAACGGGGTTTAAACGTGGACACATATGTTTACAAACAATAAACCACGTGGTTACCTATGGAGGTAATAACATGTTTACAAAGAATAGTTCAATGATACCAACGGGGTAATCAGAATCCGTAAATCGAAGAAGAACAGACGACACAATGAACAAAAGAAAAAGTACAAAAGGACAAACAATGATCTTCAAAACATGCAAATAAAACTAAAGATCGGGTAACACGAACCACACTAAAAACCGGTGGTGAACTCATATGCTCCGGAAGAGCATTCGGTTCCTGCTGCACTAGTGGCACCCGTTGTGCTAATCTAGTAACAAACCCGGTGAAAAGTCATGAATGAGGAAAGAACCAGGAAGTGTTTACGACAAGTGGATCACGTGGTTATAAAGATGAACTATATGGATGGGATATCCTGTTTGCAAACAATAAATCACGTGGAGAAAAGTTAACACTTATGGATATGAAGTCTTGTTTACAAACAATGAAAAAAAAACGTTTTAAAAATGAACACCTATTGGTGGGACGTCCCGTTTACAAGCAAAAGAACCACGTGGCTAAAGGCGGGTATCTACATATTGGTTATCCTGTTTACAAATAATAAACCATGTGGTTAAAGGTGGAGATGTATGGATAGGATGTCCTGATTGTCACACGTACAACGGAAGAAGATGGATAGGGTCTATTATGCCACTACAATCCGCCATAAACGTCAAGTCCGTATAGACTGTACATAACTCATCGCCAGCTGTTGTATGTTGTATTTTACCAGCAGTCGGCTTAGAACTCTCCAAACACCACACGCACATTTACATCCCATCCTGACAGCGATGTGTGTGGCAATACGTCTCCCAGAACCAGTGGACTCCCTCTACGAGAGGTTGTACTTCACAGCAAAGAAATTAGGTCCTATTTATATACATGTGTTCAAAGAAATTAGGTCATATTTATATACACGTGTTCAAAGAAATTAGGTCCTATTTATATACAGGTGTTTAACGAAATTAGGTCCTTTTTCTATACACGTGCTCAAAGAAATTAGGTCAAATGTATATACACGTGTTCACATATTAGGTAATATTCATATACACGTGTTTAAAGAAAGTAGGTCCTATTTATATACACGTGTTCAATCAAGAGTTCAATTATTGTGAACATTATTCATTCTGGTTGATCTGATAAATAAAGAAATTCAAATAATAAAAAGCAAGTCAACTAATCTATCTATTTCAAGAGTTTCAAGTGTTCACCTTCCTCTGTTATATGTATGAAGCATTTCTTCTTCTTGTTCATTCGTTTTCATCTTATTGATAAAATTATTCAAGTCGTGTAATACAATGTTTTCAGACTCGATAGAGATATCTGAATGTTTCCCACAACAACAAATAAACAAAAAATCACACAGCAGGCAATCTTTGATTGATTGATTGTGTTATTGGTGCTTAGCGCCAACTTTAGCAATATGTCAGCTAGGCGATATTAGAACACCACAAATAGCTAATAAATGTATCGTAAGTTCGTATAAGGACAGATGTAATCTCCCCCTGACTGCGGTACTGTGAAAAGAACATATTCTCCTCCTATCAAAATCAAGTGATAGACCCTCGTTTGTAGACATTCTAAGGAGAAAAATACATACATGTACCAAATGCAAAATGGCTGATCGATCAAGTGAATGAGTGATTGATGTCTAAAGCCAACTCAGCAATTTATCAGCTATATTAGAGAGCAAGTTAACTTTCAATCAATTGATGATGAGGTTCGCTTTGTACTAAACCAAAGTGGTTAACTGTATAGTTATAGTACTAACTCACTGAAACAACATATGAGGGAGACAGATTTACACAAGTTTGATAACTTGATTCTGAATCCCATTGAACATTGTTTAAGTATATATATTTGAATAATTGTATGCTGAAATTTCATGAAATAAATATTGTTTAGACTAAGCAGCAGTCGTCAGGTAGACATATAGCTCCACCCGGACACTAAAGAACACTCCTCAGGTAGACATGTAGCTCCACTCGGACACTAAATAACAGTCCTCAGGTAGACATAGAGCTCCACTCGGACACTAAACAACAGTCCTCAGGTAGACATAGAGCTCCACTCAGACACTAAACACCAATCCTCAGGTAGACATAGAGCTCCACTAGGACACTAAACAACACTCCTCAGGTAGACATATAGCTCCACTCGGACACTAAACAACACTCCTCAGGTAGACATATAGCTCCACTCGGACACTAAACAACA
>MJUT01030417.1:178408-189131 GCA_002080005.1 Gigantidas platifrons
CAGTTCCTGCTCCACTAGTGACACCCGTCGTGTTAATTTAGTTACCAACCCGGTGATAAGTCATGAACGGGGAAAGGACCAGGAAGTGTTTACGACAAGTGGAACATATCCATGGTCATTTGCTACACAGATGTTCCATAGCGCACAACATGTTATTGAATTGTCTGTACCACTCCAGGAAATTGAGCGGTCATATATGTATGTATGTGTGTGTAAGGGGTATCGATTTGTCTCCGTTTCTATGATCATTCGATTACATCTTGGAATTGTTTTGACAGTCTTGGAGTCTTTTTTAATCTGTCATGTACTCCCTTTTATACTATACAGTAAGCTAGTCAAATCCTTAACATATTTAGTCATCGCCTCAGAAATTCAAAATCGCCATCATAAATCTCAGATGTAATCCCAGTTTCTTAAATGTTTCCAGCTTGAATTTGATATGTTTCCTCAACTAGTTTTGAGAATGAGTACTTTATTAGGGATGCTTATAATGCGACAAGAGATTCTAACCTCTAGGGAAGGAATACTAGGTGTGTGCATCTTTGGTTTTGTTCTTTGAAGATTGTATGAATCTGGACACATTTTTACTGATAGTCAGTACCATGAACCCGAGTTTAAATCAGTGGTGGTAGGTTAGTGGAAAGAAGAAAAACTTTCAACAATTGGCCAACCCAAATCATGTACGTTAACCTTCGTAAAATTAAGATATATGTATAACATTAACACGTATTTAGTAGGCAGGAACTGTTAAATTCTTCGGAACATCCGGTGATTTTTCTTTTCACATTGTATTGTCTGTTCTACGATGTACGGTTTCTGATCACCTCTTTGATTTCTTCATTATTTACCCTTCTGGAGAACTTGAGTTCACCCGCGGTTTTTAGTGGGGTTAGTGTTACTCGATATTTAGTTTTGTGTGTATGTTTTGTAGATCGTTGTTTGTCCTTTTGTACTTTTTCTTTTAGTCATTGTGTCGTCTGTTATTCTTCGATTGACGGTTTCTGATTGGCCCTTTGATTTCTTCATTATTTATTTACTTGTGTGTTTGTCAATACCAACACCTGTATCAACTTCCTTTTCCCATTTACTCTGTATGCTTAAACGGTGCATTTTTACATTAATCATGTAATGTTTTGAAAAAGGGTATTTACATGGTTTAGGGTCCCCTTTCAGTCTATAAACAAGAGTTTGAAGATACCACAGGGGTAATCAGAATCCGTATATCGAAGAAGAACAGACAACACAATGGCCAAAAGAAATAGTACAAAAGGACAAACAATGTCATTTTCAATAAAGTTTAATTATGCAATCCCTCTTATCAGAAGCTTCAATATATCTGGAATGACACTTAGAATATTAAATAAAATTCAATTGATTTCAATATTTTGTAACGTCAATTCCAGTTATCCTGCTAAGAATATGCGTCATTGTCGCTATATATACCTGGTATTTCATAAATACATAGAATCGGTTGTAACGAATATGACCCACATTCTTAGCAGGATAACTTGCCTAAATGCCAATACTCAGTAGTTAAGCTATATTCAAAACGAGAACCAAGTTCAATAATATATCAGAACTGTATGGTCAACGACTTTCGACTTGTTTCAAATGTAATTTCTACTTTTTATAGGGAGAAATAATTTTATTGTACTAAATTTTGCTGTTAACAATTTACTAGGTATACAGCTTTTATCTAATATCCCTAGTTGTTAATCACCATATAGGAAGGGATTTGGTATTTGGTGAAGCTTATTTCAAAATACATATTGTTTATTTCTATGCTTATAATGATATGACTGAAAATTAATTTGATATTTTTTTTTTATTTCAGGGAATTCGTGTTTTTCGTCAAACGAACTTACAGATCGAGCTTCTCTTCCTATTCCGATATAGTGGAAATGAATAAATATTCAAAGGAAAAGCAAAAACGTATCACAGTGTCAGAACATTTCCTAAATCCATTAGAACAATCGTAGAGAGAGGCAAAATATATAATCTTAACCGGGGCCGGATTTACCAACAGGCATAGTAGGTTATTGGCCTAGGGCCCACGGGTATTAGGGTGCCCACTGAAAGTTATTTGTCACGCAGCGCGCCAGGGTACAACCTTGTTTTATGTGTACACTTGGTATTTCATTACATATTATTATACTTCGTGTAAGTTTCTGTAGTGATATTTGGTACTGTAACATTTTGGCATATTACCTGGACAATTACATGTAGACACTCAGTATAATAATGATATTAATGTGGTCTTGTCCAGGTAATATGCCAAAATATTACCTGGATAAGACCACATTATTATATAAATATATTAAAAACCATAAGTGCCCCTTATATATATATTGAATACTGAAACATGCCAACATTTCTATAAATTTGGGGGCCCACTGATGAGTTTGGCCAAAAGGGCCCACAAGTAGGTAAATCCGCCCCAGTCCTTTTCACAAGAATACATGCATGACCACTCACTTTCCTGGCTTGTTACAGGTATTTCAATCAGAAGTGGCGGAGTTAAGCTTGCTTCATGGGGCTGAATGTCCCTTTTAGCGAAAGGATGTTGTTATGCAAGTGCCTTCAACATATCAATTAAATATGGAATCCAATCGCATGCTTTCAAAATTTCTATATTAAAAACTAGCGCGCGTAATGGCGTGTGGCACTTAGCAAAGCCCAATATTTGAATTTCGTTAAATTTTATACTATATATTACATTTGTATATGCTAATCTAACCGATGCCTTTTTGTCGCATCTTACATTCTTCTTTAATTCCTATCTTTGTGAATATGTGAAAATATGTTTGTTTGTTTGTTTGTTTGTTTGTTTCATTGTGTCACTGACAAACTTAATCACATAATCTTGTGAACCTCGCCCTGTTCGAGATTCGAACTCACAACATCAGTGGTGATAGGCACTGATTGCATAGGTAGTTGTAAATCCAACTACCATATGAGCACGGCCACGACGCCCCTATGTGAATATTAATGAACCTGTGTCCGAGTTAAAAATACTAATTGCAAACAATATTGGAAAACTAAAAAATGCTTATAAAAGGCGAGGGACAATCTTCAAAATGTCCCCCTTTACGTAGTCCAACCCAGAACGACACAACTGCATTCGACAATTATGACAAATGCAACTTGCTGAACTATTACTTCTGTTCCATAGCTGACCTACAAGACTTTGACGACCGAGTTATCGATACTTTAACTGACATTACTGTTGTATCACTGGATGCTATTGATATAATCTCATTACTTGATCTCAATAAGGCGGTTGCCCCTGACCGTATTAGTGACCAGATGCTTAGAGAAGCAAAGTATGAAATCGCTGGTCCTCTGTGTCTCCTGTTTAACAAGTTGCTGAGTGAGAAAATATTTCCAGCGGATTGGAAACTTGCCCTTATTATACAGATATTCAAATCTGGCGACTCTTCTTATGTGTCAAATTATCGACCCGTTGCTTTACTTAGTACTTAGTTTGAGAAGGTAGTTTACAAGCATATGTTTAATATTCTAACGGAAAATGCATTGATATGCAAGTTCTAGTCTGGATTCCACCTCAGCCATTCTACAACACACCAGAATATAGAGCGTATTCATGAAATCTTTCTGTAATTGTATATATGTTTAATATGTTGTAAGTAAAGCTATCGACACAATGTGGTTACGAGGTTTGTAATTAAAACTAGAAAGATATTAGAGGAAATCTTCTCCAAGAACTTATTTTTCAGCCAGAGAAGAAAAGGTAATAATACAAACATGTGATTTCTTGGAAAGGTAATTTTAAGACGGGAGATCCCCTGGGAACTATCATTGTTCCCTTTCTCTTTTTGATATTTATTGATGACATTGCTAATGAAATGATAGGCGGATGCAGATTGTTTGCAGATGACACATCCATTGAAGAAAAATCGTATGAGATGAATAATTTCAGCAACATGGCAAATACTAACTTACAAAATATTTCTGAATGGTACAAACAGTGGTTAGTCAAGGTTAACCCTACTTAAACTGACGTTGTGTACTAGATAATTCCTCCTGTTTCATTCCTTTTGATAGATATTATTCGAATTTATCCGGTAAAATGTCATGAGACATTTCTTTATAAGCACTTGGGTATAACTTTAAGTTCAGTCTGTAAGTGGTTAAACCACATAAATACCATTATTGAAAAAAAACATCCAAACAATTGTCAATTCTGTGAAAACTTAAATTTAAGGTATCTCGAAATTCCTTGAAACTATGAATTTTACTTTTATTCGTCCACTTATAGAATATGTATGAGCGATTTGGGATCAAGTACATTCTCTCCGACTCAGAACGGCTTGAAAAAGTTGAACTTGAAGCCGCACGTATATTAATCGGTTTGACATCTTATGCAAGTTTACTGTCTATCTATACGGAAACTGGATGGGAAAAACCTTCAGTTAGGCGTGATAAAAGAAAACTTTCATTATTCTATGACATATTCAGTGATCAATCACCTGATTATCTTCAAGATTTATTACCTATTACTGTGGGTCAAGCCAATAACTACAATTTACGAAACTCTAGAAACTTCATAATTCCCTCGAGAAGGCTTGGTTTTTACCAAAGTTGTTCCAAGAACCATTATACTCTGGAACAATTTACCAACAGACTTGAGAAATTTTCAAGGGCCCGGGTGGCTCAATGAGTTAAACAGTTGGATCATCTAACAACTCATACCAGCCTATCACCAATACGGCTTGTGTTCGCGTCCGGCTTTGTATTTTATATAAAAGGGTGCACTCGCAGCCGAAAGTGATAAAGCTTATCAGTTGCTTACCAATGGTCGGTGGTTCTCTCCGGCTTCTTCCACAACTAAACAATAAGATATGCTTACAGTAAAGTACATATATGTTTTCTTTATTAAATTGTTTTGTTTTAATTCTTTATTTATTTCATGAGGATTAATAGTAGCTCTCCTCGACACTGATAAATACAATAACATCATGAATAATACAAAAGAATACAAATTAATACAGAGAAAAGACAAGACAAGATAATACAAGACAAGACAAAAAATATTTCTCTAATAAATTGTTCTCAGAATGACTTACGCATTCATAACCTATCATAGGATTGAAAGAAGGGTTTGAAGATACCAAACGGATAAACAGAATCCGTATATCGAAGAAGAACAGACAACACAAAGGCCAAAAGATAAAGTACAACGATCTACAAAACATACACATAAAACTAAATATCGAGTAACACGAACCCCATTAAAAACTCAGGTGCTCCGGAAGGGTAAACAGTTCCTGCTCCATTAGAATCTAACCATAGTAACACGACTGGTGCCACAAGTGGAACCAGCACTGCTTACGTTTCCGTTTTTCTCTGTATTATTTTGTCGACCATTATCGTCTTCTTATTTCCTCCTGTCTTCTATCCGTCTTCGAATTACGGTTTGTAACTGATTGAAAATGCTTATATTATGTTGCAAATTCTATTTTCTTCAATTATATTTAAAGTCTGTCTTTTTTATATAAAAAAAAACTATGACTATTAACATGATTATAACGAAAATTCTGAGAAATATTCAATTTCCAATATTATTTAGTTTATTTACCTGTAAAATATTTAAGAACTAATTACAAAAACAACAAGTTTAGTTATGTAAACACCGTTTGTTCTGCACATGTTGGAACAGGTAGAATATGAAAATATAAAATGTTGGAATATGTTGAAGACACCATAATTCCCCTAATGCTGTCTCCAATTGTTTTCTCACTTTGAGATACCTTCAAGAAATCCAACACAATATTTGATATTTCTATTTCTATATAAGTTGTAAGAAGAGTTTGAAGATACCAAAGGAGTAATCAGAATCCGTGTATTGGAGAAGAACAGACAACACAATGACCATTTACAAAAACAAAACAAAAAACAAAAACAAAAAACAAAACAAAATAATTAGTGTTCAATCCTATTGTATATATTTGACAATAAAATATGTTCAAATCAAGGATAATATTAAGTTTGTTGTCCTCAAGACATCAATCATTACTCGCTAGGCTAGGCCGAAAGCAATGGTTTACTGTCAAAGGAAGGTGGGGTGTTATATTTTTCTATTCTACTAATAACTGAGCTTACAGTAAAGGATACTACCGACACTACAAAATGTGATTCCTCCATTGAACACGACAATAATAATGATTATAAACAACGAAAAACATATGACTTCACGTATCCAACAGTCTACTTCATACTCACCAATATCCCAGCATCACCAGCATATGGCGTTTACATTTCACTACTCAAGCGTTATTTTATGGTTTTTGCACAATTGTGATTGAAACCATATTGAACATTCAGGTATGATCTCTATCTGTTTGACCCCGTTCATGGCGAATTGTACTCTATACAACAGTATGTAATACAATGTGTCAGCCACAGGTCGGTGGTTTTCTACGAATACTCCGGTTTCCTCCATCAATAAGACTGACCGTCACGCTATAACTGAAATATTGATGAAAGTGGCATTAAAACACTATAAACCAAACCAAACACTGAAGTAAATATATCCAAATAGAATGCTAAATTTTAGCTGGTTTATAAATCTCAAATTGACTACTCTCTAATTCGATCACCTTTATATAGGTATGTAGAAACATGTTGGAACATTCATGTATGATCTCCATCTATTTGGCCATACTTAATAACTCAAGATCAAATGTTAAAACTTGTAAACAACTTTTTCTTATCTTTGGCAACCTACTAGTATTTTCACTAAAGATGAAATCTTGTATTTATCTTTGACAACAAAAGATGCATCAAAGGAGTGGATATGATAAAGGTAATTAAATACACTTTTCTTGTTAGATTTCGTATTTTTTCACGAAATGATCCGACTTTACATTGACTATCGTCTTATAAAATCAAGAACAAATGAATTATATATGCTTCATTTATGTTTTGCCCATTTTGAAGGTCCAATTCTGCCCTTATCATGCGTACTCCTTTGTTACATATACATATACATATTATTTAATTTGTGTCTAAGTGTAATGTTGGATAGTTTCCATGTTCATTTAGACCCATATCCTTTCTTACTACAAGTTATTCATTTATTTTAATTTGAGCATATGTGTAATGTCGGATAGTCTCTCATGTTTATTTACAACCATTATCCGTTCTTACTACAAGCTGTTCCTCTACTTTATCCATATCTTTTTGTACCCTCTACACAACTATTCCTCACACTTAAGCTGAAGAACAAATAAGGGAGTTGGTCCAACTGTGTTTCATAAAAAAGAATGGCCAACGTAGATACAAATACATTGTGCTAGGAAGGGACAGATCTTATTTTGTAAAACAAAAACACTCTGATTCTGAAACTGATATCATGAACATGCTCGAATTTTATAATGACAACATATTTGTTATCTGTGTTTGACGTGTTTTTCAACAGACAGTCGGCATACCTATGTGTACAAACTGTGCTCCTCTTCTTGTCGACTTGTTCCTTTATTCGTATGAGGCAGATTTCATGCAGGGGCTTCTCAAAATAAACGATCAGAAGTTAACCCGATCCTTTTATTTCACATTTCGCTCTATAGATGATGCCCTTTCACTAAATCATTTTAGTTTTGGTGATTTCTTTGATCGCATATATCCCATTGAGCTTGAAATAAAAGATACTACATATACAGATAGGTCTGCTTCATTCCTTAACCTACACCTCGAAATTGACAGTGAGGAGCGGTTAAGAAAGAAACTTTACGACAAAAGAGATGATTTATTTTTTTTCATTATGAACTTTCCATGCATATGTAGCAACATTTCCGACACCTGCATATGTAGCAACATTCTCGACACCTGCATATGTAGCAACATTCCCGACACCTGCATATGTAGCAACATTCCCGACACCTGCATATGTAGCAACATTCCCGACACCTGCATATGAAGTATATTATATCTCTCTCAGTTGATACTACATTCCAGAGCTTGTGGTTACTATTAGGATTTCCTTGATACAGGGGTGCTGCTAACAAGGAAGCTACTGAACCAAGGGTCCCTCTTAAATAAGTTGAAGTCATCACATCGAAAGTTTTACGGTCGTCATCATGACTTGGTTGACCGTTATGGAATATCTGTGTCACAAATGACCACAGATATGTTCCACTTGTCGCAAACACTTCTCGATCGTTTCCTCGTTCATGACTTATCACCGGGTTTGTAACTAGATTAACACGATGGGTTTAACTAGTGGAACAGGAACTACTTACCCTTCCGGAGTACCTGAGTTAAATCCCGGTTTTAAGTGGGGTTCGTATTACACGATCTTTAGTTTTATATGTATGTTTTCGTTTGGCCATTGAGTTGTCTATTTTTCTTCGATATACGGATTCTGATTACCACTTTAGCATCTTCACACTCTTCTAACTACAAGCTGTTCCTTTATTTTAATTTGTGTCTAAATGTAATGTTAGATAATCTATCATGATCATGTACATCGATATCTTTTCATACTACAAGCTGTTCCTTTACTTTAATTTCTGTCTAAGTGTAATGTTAGATAGTCTCTCATGGTCATTTACATCCATATCCTTTCTTACAACACGATGTTCCTTTACTTTAATGTGTGGCTAAGTGTAATGTTCGAGTCTCTCATGTTCATGTACATCCATATCCTTTCTTACTACAAGCATACAAGCAGTTCCTTTACTTTAATTTGTGTCTAAGTGTAATGTTGGATAGTCTCTCATGTTCATTTATATCTATATCCTTTCTTACTACAAGCTGTTCCTTTACTTTAATTTGTGTCTAAGTGTAATGTTGGATAGTCTCTCATGTTCATTTACATCCATATCCTTTCTTACTACAAGCTGTTACTTTACTTTAATTTGTGTCTAGGTGTAATGTTAGATAGTCTCTCATGTTCATTTACATCCATATCCTTTCTTACTACAAGCTGTTACGTTACTTTAATTTGTGTCTAGGTGTAATGTTAGATAGTCTCTCATGTTCATTTACATTCATATCCTTTCTTACAACAAGCTGTTCCTTTACTTTAATTTGTGTCTAAGTGTAATGTTGGATAGTCGCTCATGTTCATTTACATCCATATCCTTTCTTACTACAAGCTGTTACTTTACTTTAATTTGTGTCTAAGTGTAATGTTGGATAGTTTCTCATGTCCGTTTAAATCCATATCCTTTCTTACTACAAGTTGTTACTTTACTTTGTTATATGTTTAAGTGTAATGTTAGATAGTCTCTCATGTCCATGTACATCCATATCCTTTCTTACTACAAGCTGTTGTTGTGCTTGAATTAGTGTCTAAATGTAATGCTAGATAATATCTCATGTTCATGTACATCCATATTCTTTCTTACTACAAACTGTTGCTCTGCTTGAATTGGTGTATGCGTGTAATGTTAGATAGTATATCATGCTCATGTATATCTGTAGTCGTGTTTACTACAAGCTGTTCCTTTACTTTAATGTGTGTCTAAGTGCAATGTTAGATAGTCTCTCATGTGCATTTACATTCATATCCTTTCTTACTACAAGCTGTTCCTTTACTTTAATGTGTGTCTAAGTGTAATGTTAGATAGTCTCTCATGTTCATTTACATTCATATCCTTTCTTACTACAAGCTGTTCCTTTACTTTAATTTGCCTCTAACAGTAATAATGTTAGACAGTATCTCAGGTTCATCTGCATCCATATCATTTCGTACTACAAGCTGTTCCTTTGCTTTGATTTATCTCAAAGTGTTGGATAGTCGCTCATGTTCATTTACATCCAGTTCCTTTCGTATTACTTCTTATTTACCCTAATGGTACAGTCTGATATCATCCTCTGTATCACACAGACAAATTATAAGATGCATCATCTGTTTATCTTATTGTTATGTCGACTATTGACCAATTGAACATATGTAGCTCACACCTGTCACCATACAGGTGATAATACATTTATTATGGCATCTTCTGACACAAATTGGTGATAATTTAACATCTAGATTAACAAATATTATTTTTCCAAGTGAGACGTCATTGCTGATGTTTATATATCAGAAAAGACTTTATAAGTTTACAATTGTGTCATATCCATTTGTCTTGTTTTTCTTTATCACAATGAATAATAAGTAAAAACATGTTTTGTTGTCTTCAATGTTATAATTAATACCTGAGATTTGTTGTTAAATATCAGATACACCATCCTTACGAATGGGGTAAATTAGGAGATAACGATATTGTATTTGAAGATTTGCCGACATCAATTGTTGATTTGATGTCTGATAATTGAATTTACATGCTAATGGTTTGTAGTTGTAAATTGAGAACGATCGCTTACAAGATTTACTGATAAACATTTACGAGTAAAGACGTAAATATATCCTGTTAATGCGCATGTGACGTTTCTGGAATAACATTTATCACGCACGAGGTCTAAGACTGGGACTTTATTATTATATATTATGATCACCTTTAAGAGAGAGAGAGAGAGAGAGAGAGAGAGAGATTTATCTTTCTCACTTTTGAGACAGACCAGTTCCTATTTTTAGCGATGTGAGATTGTCTTATCTTGCACTAGTGCAAGACAAAAAATGTTTACCGGCAAATACATGCTGTACAGTTTATGTCAACTGCCCCCAGTTCTCCAGGCTTCACCAATAAAACCACGATTCTATTACATAAGTATTTTCAAATTAATGTATGTATACTATTCTGCTAGCTAA
>MJUT01030417.1:210388-226733 GCA_002080005.1 Gigantidas platifrons
GAAAGTCAAATCTTGTATACCTAATAAAAATCGATCTGGCGCAAGCCAATAATGTCCTCTAAAGTTACTGTAAATTTGCACAGACTTGAAGCAGATGATCAAAATTCACAATATTGCTGCTACTACATCGCTGTCTTCATATATTCTGAGAAATTAGGTTGGTAATCGTTGCCAGACGTGTTTACGTTGAAAACTAGCACTTCATTTCGTATTTTCTTATAAAAGACGTACAATACGGACATAGTAGCACTTAAAACTTGAAAGGCAATGTTTTTTTCTATCTAGAACAGCAATTTTTATTTACAAAAAATAACGTCTTTGGCCTGAACTTTTAGGATTTCTTGTAGTTACATTAACCAACCCCTACTGGTGGTCACGTGACTTTAATAAAGTTTATGTCGAATGGAACAAAGCGCGACAACTCCATTTGAAATGTAATTTAAGTTTTTCTATACGAAAGTCAAACGAATTCTAACGATTAGGGGATGAAATTAACTTTTTACCAGGTATTATAAAAACAACAATTTCAAAAGCCGAAAATATTGCAAGTTGCATTAACATACCTGCGCTGTTGGTTGGAATTTGTTAAAATTTTGATTTATTACAGTGGATATATTCAAACACACTGCCAACAAAATAAGAAAATTAAACGAGCAGATCAGATTTTACCTGAATTGTATGGTACCACCTTAAGCAATAATTAATCAATTATCTATATTCTTTATTTTTTTTAACTACACAGAAATGGACTGATAGGAGACTTGATTGGTCATCAGACAGAAATTACAGTGATGATATCAGTTACATATTTAGTAATCAGGAACATGTATGGAGGCCACATTTATTGGTGGAGAACTCGTAAGTAATCAGGAACATGTATGGAGGCCATATTTATTGGTGGAGAACTCGTAAGTAATCAGGAACATGTATGGTGGCCATATTTATTAGTAGAGAACTCGTAAGTAATCGGGAACATGTATGGAGGCCATCTTCATTGGTGGATAATTCGTAAGTAAAGCACTTAAATTCACATTTCACATTCATCAATTGAAAAATGGGGGCCCGGGTGGCTCAATGAGTTAGGTTGTTGGATCAAACAGCTCATAGAAGCCTATCACCAATACGGCGTGGGTTCACTCCCAGCTTTGCAAATTACAAAAAAGGGTGCACTCGACTCGCAGCCGCAAGTCAGCCAAGTGATAAAGTTTACCAGTTGCTTGCCCAGGGTCGGTGGTTCTCTCCGGGTACTCCGGCTTCCTCCACCAATAAAACTGGTCGCCATGATATAGCTGAAATATTGCTGAAAGTGGCGTTAGACACCAAACCATATTCAAATTCAAATTCAATTGAATAATAATCATTTATTGAACCAAAGGCGTGGTGTTGCTTGTCAGTTTAGTTTTTTTTGTGTTTAACGCCTACTATATTTCAATTATTTTGTGGGGGTTAGTTTTATAGGTAGAGGAAACCGGAGGACCCGGAGAAAACCACCGGTCTATCGCACGTCACTGACAAACTTTATCACGTAATGTAGTATCAGTACACCTTGCCTGAGCGGTATTCGAACTCACAACGTTAGTGGTGATAGGTACTGATTGTATGGGTAGTTATAAACTTATGCCATAAGATCACAACCATGACTATTTAGAGACAACACAGTTTTGTAGAGGAAGGAAATATCTTGGGAGAGTTTTTCCAAATATAGTTTAACTTTTTCTCCTGATTATGCCTGGAATAGTTGTCGCTGGACATTGAATAACAATGTATCAAATGGTAATTCAGGTTTAATGAATATTTCGTTGATATCGTGGTTGTTAGTTTGACTGGTACCTCATACTAGAGTATCACAGTAAGCAGGGAACCAGAACCTTACAACTTCAGCGTGCAGATGTAATTCCATCATTTATCTTTTTAATATTTGTACAGAAGAGAAACATGAAAGTAAAAACTTTAATTAAAGTATTGCAAACGACTATTTGTACATATGTACACCTTGGACGTGGCTCTACATATGCATATGTACATGTATGTATTTTTGACGTGGCTCTACATATGCATATGTGCATGTATGTATCTTGGACGTGGACCTACATATGTATATGTACATGTATGTATTTTGGACGTGGCTCTACATATGCATATGAACATGTATGCATTTTGAACGTGGTTCTACATATGCATATGTACATGTATGTATATTGGACTTGGACATACATGTGTATATGTACATGTATGTATTTTAGACGTGGCTCTACATATGCATGTACATGTATGTATTTTGGACGTGGCTCTACATATGCATATGTACATGTATGTATTTTGGACATGAACCTACATATATATATGTACATGTATGCATCTTTGACGTGGCCCTACATATGTATATGTACATGTATGCATCTTTGACGTGCCCCTACATATGTATATGTACATGTATGCATCTTTGACGTGGCCCTACATATGTATATATACATATATGCATCTTTGACGTGGATCTACATATGTATATGTACATGTATGCATCTTTGACGTGCCCCTACATATGTATATGTACATGTATGCATCTTTGACGTGGCCCTAGTATGTATATGTACATATATGCATCTTTGACTTGGACCTACATATGTATATGTACATATATGCATCTTTGACGTGGCTCTACATATGTATATATGTACATGCATGCATTTTTGATGTGGCCCTACATAATTATGTATATGTATATATATATATATATATGTATGCATGTTTGAATTTAAATTTGAATTGTTGGTGTTTAACGCCACTTTCAACAATATTTCAGCTATATCATGGCGACCAGTTTTAGTGGAGGAGGTAGCCGGAGTACCCGGTGAGAACCACCGACCATGGGCAAGCAACTGGTAAACTTTATCATTTGTGGCTGCGAGTCGAGTGCACCCTTTTTTGTAATTTAGAAAGCTGGGCGCGACCCCACGCCGTATTGGTGATAGCCTTGTATGAGCTATTAGATTCAACGACCTAACTCAATGAGCCACCCGGGCCCTTGCATCTTTGACGTGGCCATACATATGTAAAACAACATAAGATTCACTTAATGATTTTTAACACCAAACACTTATTTTGATATTCAAAATCGTCAATCATCAATACACTGCATAGTAACAAGAAGCTACAGTAGAGTAATTTGCATATTGCATGGAAATATATATATATATTTTTATTTTAGGGTAAATGAATTGTCAGTACTTAGTAACGAACAAATACCAATGGAAATTGAAAAATCGGGACACGTCTTCTGGAATCCATCTGGAGTTTTCGAAACATTTTGTGAGTGTGACGTCACGTATTTCCCATTCGATACACAAACTTGCCAGGTGGTAGTAACAACATGGGGATATACAGCATTCCAAATCAATCTGTTCCCAGCCGACGAACCAATCAAAACAAAGTTTTATACCGATAATGGACAATGGACGCTTCAACGAACTACTACATCCTTCCTTAAAAGTTTACGAGATGACTCTTCAATTCATGAAGTCGTATTTTCCTTGTCGTTCCGGAGACGTCCCTGGTTTGAAATGATAAATAATATTGTACCCGTGATTCTATTGGCTCTGCTGGGTACCATGATATTTAGAGTTCCGCCTCGATCTGGTGAGAAGATAGGATACACGTTAACTGTTATATTATCGTATACAGTGTATCTGACCATGGTATCAACGACCTTGCCCTCGTCATCACACACAATATCAATTTTGTGTAAGTATAGTTACATATATATTAACTCAGCAAACATGACACAGACTCGGTGATGTCATGGTCGGCGTATTCGCCACGAGTGCAGTAGATTGTTCGTTTGTTCCCCGTTCATGTTAAACCAAGGACAATAAAATTGATATTTGCTGTATTTCCGCTCTGTGTGTAACAGTAAGGAGTAAGTCCATACAATGTTAAGTCCGGATAATGCTTCCAGGTTTGAGCAACGTGTGGATCTCAGGACTGTTGTTGTATTGAGCTATCATAATAACAAAGCTCAAATTAACTCAGTGAGTTAGTCTAGTATAAAACAGACATCATCATCTCATCCAAAAGAAATTTACTATCGTCATGATATATCTGAAACAAATCTACTAGTGAATAAACTAACAATTCAAAGTGCTTAAACATCGTAAATAGTAGGACAGCTCAATATCAGAACAGCTTCTTCGGGGACACCGTCATACGTTGGAACCATCTACCAGACACAGTTGAATGCGCAAAGTCCCTTGAGGTATTCATGACCGCCCTAGAGGACCAGCGCCAATAAAATCCGGGCGCCCCTCTCTACCGTTGTATAAAAACCGTTTTCCGGTAACTACAACGTATTCAATACAAATACAGATACTAGTGGCTTCTGTCGTATTAATCTTGTTACAAACCCGAGTAATGTGACGTCTCATTTAATAAAATGGTACAAAAAAAAACATAATAAAAAATATCACACTGTCGAAACAGCTCAAAAATCTAGTAGAAGGGACGGAATTATAATTACGACAACTGGAACATATTCATGGCCATTTGTGTGATACAGATATTTTGATCAATCACAAACATGTGTGTTGTAGTCTGCAGTCTGGATTTTAAATTATTGCTACTGTCAATTCACACGTGACATATTTTATTATGGTTATACTGCAACATTAATTTATTGGTTTTTAAATATTAATTTATTTTAATGAATTGTGTTATTTATGAAATATAATAACTAACTGAAAAATTAAGGAATAGGTTCAATTTGTGAACAGGGTATACGATACCGGTATAACCTGGTATGGGGCCGTTTACGCTTAATAAAAGGCGAAAACGGTACATACATTTAATGATTCCTTGATTTAATTACGATTGCTTTATGGAACTATATGAAGGTGTCGTTGGTGATTGAATATGTTACTGAAGTCACAATACCAAAACAGGTTATCAAGTATAACCAATGCTGCTTCAGGCGGATCAGCCAATCAGATTGCAGTATTCACATCAAATTAAATTATATTAAGACATATTTGTTTTTTTCTTTCTTTCAGCTCTCTACTTGCTCTTAGTAATGGTGATAGGAGTTATATCTGTTTTTATAACTGTTTGTGTCCTACATTGTCACCTTAGCAACACAAAGGATCACGTGCCACCATGGTTATCCAAGATGGCGATTTGTATGAATAAGTTTACGTGTAGGAATAGGAAAAAGTATCATATACATAGTAACAATATACTGGATAATACAAGTGAGAGCAGCTCTTCCGAGACAAATCACACCCCATTCGAGAAACACAACAAAGTGTATATTGAACGAAATGCTAAGAACTCACCCAAAACGCAGGGAACTTTGTTATGGCGTGACGTAGGAAATGCTGTTGACGTATTTTGTTTCAGAGTTGTCTTCTTTATCGTGGCTTTGATGTCGGTTCTGTTACTGATCAGATTTGGAATAACGTATTATTATGGGTAAGCAAGTATAACCAGGCACGGATCTAGATTTAGTCAGTATGGTGGTCTAGGGATTTGGCATCAGTGCAAATAGTATGGCATAGAGCACATGCCTATTGTAATAAAATAAATACTACATTATGGAAATGTACGGTTATTTTCTGTTGGAATACGGGTATATGATAATATAATATAATTGTGTGTATGACCATTTATCCTGCAATAGCGTGATTCGGAGTACTAATAAAGGGGGGTCAAATATACTTCAGTGTTCTTTACATGTAGTCATGGACCTAATAAAACATTTCTGGTACCTGATTCATGTAAATCGACAGAAAGAAAAGGTAACAGTAGCGCTGACGTCACAGATGACACCATTGAAATCGATTACATCGACGCTTGTTTCAGTTATTTTCAGACGATTTGTCTTAGCCTTTTTGATTTTGCAGGATAAGCACAATATTCGTTCATTGTCGTTAAATATAGAATTAATTTGCACTCGCTGAGAAACATGCTAGAAAAGCTAGCATTTCTACCCGTTTCTAAAGCTCGGACAAATAAATTATCAATTTTCCGACAATGTACGACCGAGCAACACTCAACCAACTAAAAATCACAAACACATCGACGAAATTTGGAATATCGTACGTGCAATAGGTGTTCGTTTGTTATTGATGGTCATCTCAGATCTGCATGCTCTATGCACTTCATTTAAATCTAATCATCAATTTTGCTGTTGACTTATGTCGATTCTTTCTTGTTGTTGCTGTATCTTTATAATGTTTTTCTTTTCCTTTTTCTAGCCGAATCCGTTCAAATTCTGGTTAAATTTATAGGGATAATTTCAAACAGTCGCCATTTTTTTGTACCTGTCACCACTCTATGTCTGTGCAATTGAATGTCATGCGACGGTTAACGTGGACATGGGGGGTATGTTATTTTTACAGAGAGACAGGACTTTCAGGTGATCACATTTATACAAAAAACTGTGTTAATAAGTATTAATTTACCTTTAGAATATATTCCTTGTTAAAATATGACTTTCCCTGATTTGTACAACATAACACCCTGGACGATGAAATGGATAAAATCTTATCGCCAAGCGATGTTATAAATGTTTGAATTTCCATACTATACTAGTATGTTACATGTATACTAGTATACCGGTATTATATGTTTGAAGATATCAAAAGGAGACAGTTAGAAGCCGTAATTCGAAGGACAGACAATTCAATTGCCAAGCCAAAACAGGATAAAAGGACATACATTGATCTACAAAACAGTACTCAGAAAATTATATCACTGAAAGCCTGATCATAGACCATATTGGGTAGCATGAACGGAGAGTGACACGGTCCTTGTCCGTTTCCGTTTTGTCTATTTCGAAAAATAAAATGGACCCATTATAAACGTTTCAAAATTCTAAAAATGTCATCCCTACCAACATTTTCATTCTATTACAGTGGAAGTTTTAAAAGTGGTAGCGTCGTTGGCCAATCCCTACCCCATTTCTATATATAGTTTCGTAACTAATAATTAAACTGGTTCTTGTCCTGAAGACATCTGAAGGGGACATCGGGGATCGTGATTGTATGGTAGTTGGATTTATAACTATTTAAGCAATCGGTGCATATCACCACTACCGTTGTGAGTTCTAACCCTGTTCAGGCGAGGTTAACTCGATATAATATTATGTGTGTTAAAGTTTGTCAGTGACTTGCGCCAGGTCAGTGGTTTTCCCGGGGTTCTCCGGCTTCCTCCACGAATAGAATTTGAATTTGAATTTTGGTGTTAACTCCACTTTCATTAATATTTCATCTATATCATGGCGACCAGGTTTAGCGGTGGAAGAAGCCGGAGTACCCGGAGAGAACCACCGATCCTGGGCAAGAAACTGGTAAAGCTTATCACTTGCGGCTGCGAGTCGAGTGCACCATTTTTGTAATTTACAAAGCTTTGCGCGAATCCACGCCGTATTGGTGATAGGCTTGTATGAGTTGTTAGATCCAACTACCTAACTCATTGAGCCACCCGGGACCATCCACGAATAGACCTGACCTCCCCGATATAATACTGTTGAAAGTGGCGTTAGGCGCCATAGCCCGAAGCCTGACTTCAACTGAAATAATGCCAGTGGAACGTTAAACAATAATTAATCAATTTAAATCAGTCAATATTTCAACGATTTTTTTATTAGAGAAACTCAGTCGTATTTATAAAGAGTTACACATAACACAATTTTCTGCTTCACATCAAACGATGACCTCTGAACTTTGTGTCACCGTTTTCATAGATGAAATATAAATGTTCATCCAACAATTTGTAAATACAATACAGTTCCTATAATAATATGCTGACATACTATAGTCAGTTTGTATACACTTTGGTTTTATAAATATATATATATGTATAAATGTATGACAATATGATTTTGATAAAATACTATTTCTTTAAATTATTATAAAAAATAAAATGAAAATATTTAAACCGAATTTAAAATATGTATTTTTATCGAAAGTTTTTTCTTCTTTTTTATCTGTAAAAATTAATCCCCCTTCAGCGTTGGTGTGAATATTTTCTCCAGTGAACATTTTCCTTCTTTTTCGGAAAAAGAATTATCTGTAAACATTAACCCCTTCCCCCTTAAACGGTGGTGTGAACATTTTCTCCGGTGGACACATAGTGTGCTTATTAATAGATTAATAGAAATGAACACCTAGCCGATCTTGATTATCCTGTTTTGTCCCTGTGATTATTTACTCCTAAAGTAGAATTATTTGGCTTTCCAATATTTTGACCTTGACCTCCTGAAGCTCGTTCCAGAAGACAGCGTGCGCACTAAGTTTGATATGTACGTTTTTAACACTTAAGAGAGATCACCGAACGTTGAAAAAGTTAGGGATGGTAAATGATATGAGAGTATGGCACAATAGTCATGTATATGTTAACCGCCTATGGGCTTTCATAATGCGTCCATTTATGAAATCTCGCAACTTGTGTCTTCCTGAGAACATGAATTAATTTCCTTTGGTTCCAGTCCTTTCTCAGCTTCAATTACAGCTTGCTGGACCTGCAAAATAAGACATATGAACTAAATCGTTTCTTCCCAGGTCAAATATTCCAAGCGGCACATTACTAATAACACTGATATAGGAAGTTAACCCCCTTTCCCCCATCGACAAACCACATCGATGGCGTAATGGTTAGCGTGCTCGCTTCGAGGGCGATAGATCGTGGGATCTAGCCCCGGTCGGGTCAAACCAAAAACTATGAAATGTGTATTTGTTGCTTTTTCGCTAAGCACGCAGCTTTAAGGAGAAAGACGAAAGACTGGTGGTTCGGAATCGGCATAATATGTCCGAGTGGATCGACATGTCTACCCGCGAACTGTTGTTTCAGTGAGCTAGCACTATATAAATCCAACTCCGCGTGTTGGTCTAGAATAAAGCGGACCTCATCATCATCTCAATGAAAATTAACTTGTTCTCGCCATGATATAGCTGAAAAATTGCCGCATTGGCGTTAAGCAATAATCACTCACTCCCCCATCAAGGACACACCCGCGTTATTGTACATGCATTTAAGGTGATACCATACACTTAGGTAAAATTTGATCTGCTCGTTTAATTTTCTTATTTTTTTTGGCAGTGTGTTTGAATATATCCACTGTAATAAATAAAATCACAATTTTAACAAATTCCAACCAACAGACTCAGAGCTATAAATTCACTAGCCACATAGCAGCTTTTCTCTCTGTGGTTTTGATCACCGAGATGCTTGAAATCTGCATACAAGCATCATATGATCGAAACGTTCAGGTTGGCTCAATGAGTTAGATCGCTGGATCTAACAACTCATACAAGCCTATCACCAATACAGCGTGGGTTCGTGCCCAGCTTTGTAAATTACAAAAAAGGTGCATTCGACTCGCAACCGCAAGTGATAAAGTTTACCAGTTGCTTTCCCGTGGTCGGTGGTTCTTTCTGGTTACTCCGGCTTCCCCCACCACTAAAACTGGTGGCCATGATATAGCTGAAATATTGTTGAAAGTGGCGTTAAAACACCAAAAATCAAATAAAATCAATCAAATGGGCTAAGGTCATCTATGGGTGAAGGAGAAGATGTGTTTTAATTGATCATATTATTATGATTGTGCGTATTGTTTTTTCGTACTTTAATAATTATGCTCTTATATTGACTTCTCTTCGTATTCTCATGCTCACATTGACTGAACTTTCATTAATAAAACATTTGAATTTGTATTTGCATTTAAATATTATTTGAGAACTGTAAAATAATATTTTTGACGTCTGAACTTCATTCTCATGGCTTCGAGTCTTGTCCAAGCTTTCCTATTCCTTACAAATCTGGTAATCACGATGTAGCAGACAAATTGATGTGCTGGATTCTGATTGGTTAATAGCCGTGATATTTTTTTTTACAAATTCAGGACTTGCATTGTGAATTTGCAGAATTTTTACTTTATGTAGGTGTATTTGCATAAGATTTAACTTTTTTTCATGGTATTTGCATGTAACGAAATTTGTAAAACGTTATCAGTTGTGCGTTTTATGTAACACCATTTGGCTCGGGAAATTGTACGTCTCTCGACTGGTAGTTTTCGCAAATACCCTCCCAAACATGATATATCTGTATAATATGTTATAATTGGAAATATCTCGAAAACAACAACCCTAGTATTGTTTTTTTTCTGGTACCAGATTCATGTAAAGCTGACGGGTAGACATGGCAACAGTATAAGGGCGGACATGATTTAGCACGATACCAACAATGCTCTTTAAAAACATTTAGCCGTTTTTGACTTTTTGACATTGTAGGATTACACAATATACGGTAAATTTGCGAAACATGCCAGCAAAGTTCACTGAAGACTCGCTTTTCTAAGTGTTTCTTACACATAATTATATATTTTACCACAATATATACATATATTATCTACCATTATCTGACAAAATACATGACAATCCTTAATTTACGAAATTATGATGTCTGATCTGAATGTAGATATTAATATGTGGTCCCTTGACTAGTTTTCTGGGTGGATGGTATAACAAGGACAAATAAATGCTAGTCCTTCCAAAACGTGAACTCATTAGTTTTAATTATATTTCAAAATTTCAGAAAATATGTATATAATTTATTTTTCTGTCCAAACATTAAATGTAGTCTTTTGATATAGAAGCGAATCTGTTATTCTTTGTTTATATTTGTAATGCAGTTCGAGATTCATTTATAAACAAGGGTAACGCAAAGCGTGGCGTATCCCCGCGCCTAAAAATTTGACCCGGTGACCTTGACCTTTGACCTATGACCCATATTCTCTTAGGAACTAAGTATGTACCAAGTGTGATCGAAATCCATTAAAGAATGTTGATTCTAGAGTGTTCACAAGGATGTTACGGAATGACGGACGGACGGAAGGACGGACGGACGGTGGCGTTACTATTTCCCTTCGCAACTTCGTCGGCGAGGGGATAATAAGTGAAGGTTAGGATCCAATTAACCTGATCTAACACCGCCACATTTTTGTGCCTCTCCATAACTGGATTTCCAAAGTCATATGGTGTTGCCTTTGTTGTGTTCAATGAGTTGAGGTGAGAAGTTATTAATGGATTTGTTGATTGTTAGTGCAATTGTTGACTATCAGTGTATCAATTAATTTTAAAGTCACGAGTCATTGTATAGGTGTTTTGATTGGTTTAAAAAGTTGAGGTTATTTGTCAATGTACTGAATTTAAAAATAGACGTCGTTCGCATGGCGTCGCGTACCGTTGTCATCTGATGATTTTCTTTAAATGAGACACCTTTGGTGTTATTTAAATTTATTTCCGATTATTTGCCTTATTTTGAAAAAAATAAATATATTTTTCAATATCATAACACAATAAGCTTGAATTAATTTATAAGGATTGATTGAAATTATTTGTACGGTTCATTCGAAATAACCGAACAAATATTTCGATCAATCCTTAAATAACTTTCTTTTCATAATATTGACAGTTAGGCTAATGTTGTAAGTCACTTACATCTTCAGCGTTCGGAAATCCACCCAACTTCAACTTGGAGAACACGAGTTTACCATTGACTTTGATTTCAAATGAACCTGCAATAATTAATAAATTTGCTCATATAAATTCAAACATAGTTTATGCTTTTTGGTGTTTAACACCTCTTCAACAATATGTTAGTGATATCGGATTATATTCAGATTTATTGGCGGAGGAAACCGGAGTACCCGGAGAAAATCACCGACCTGTCGCAAGTCACTACCAAATGTTATCATATAATGTGTTATCGAGTAAGCCTCGCCATGAACAGTGTCCGAACTCACACCGTTAGTGGTGACAGTCACTGATTGAACAGGTGATTGAAAACACCAACTACCATACGATCACGACAATGACGTCTCAAATTAATCAAACATGTCTTCCTATCTTGGATAACAAATATTTAACACGCTTTTCTGTCCAGATTGAACCCAAAAAAAATCAAAAACATGAACTGTTCACGTTGTCATTCAACTTAGTGATAGTATGTGGTCTTTTCAAGTCACTGACAAGCTTTCTCACATAATGTTGTATCGAGTACACCTCGCATTGAACTGGGTTCGAACATACAACTCTAGTAGTCATGATAAGCACTGATTGCACAGGTAGTTGTAAATCTAGCCACGATACGATCACAACAGCCCCTTATTTGTTTGACAATCACGTTCTAACGCATTTTTCCGGACATGACACCTTTACATTACACTTGACGGTATATTGTCTACCACATTTGTATTTTTTCATACCCAAAATTATTGTTGTTTTCCGTACTGACCTTCATAAAATGGAGATTAAACACCGAATTATTGGCGAATACGCTACGAAACGTTAAGATTCAAACAGCATTAACCAGCGTGACAATCATGAAGTGTTTGAATCTTAACAGTATTTTCCTTACCTCAAAGCTAAACCCCCGAGAATTCCATACTTCCGTTTTTACTTTTACTTTCACTGAATTTCTGTCATCTGAACAATAATTCCGATAACGATAGTTTTGGGGGTTTTTTTGTCAAAAAAAGAACACCAATCGTATATTTTTTAGCATAACTGTTTAATGATAGCTTAAACAAATCATTTATGGACAGTTAAAAATTTTCCAAAAAGATTGTAGACAATATCCCTTTAAGATAACAAAATAACGTTACATATTTCTCGACTCGAACAGTGATAACCTTTTTCAATTGACATTTGCAATCTCGGGCATAATCTTCAACTTGTTGAATGCGATCAGTATTTGGTAGACATGTGTTGGCTTATGGTATTTAACGCCACTTTCAACAATATTTCAGTTATATCGTGGCGGTCAGTTGTACTAGTGGAGGAAAACGCAGGACCCGGAGAAATACACCGACCTGTCACAAGTCACTGACAAACTATAATTATGTATCGAGTACACCTCGCCATAAACGTGGTTCGAGCTCTGGTTTCATAGGTAGTTGTAAATCCACCTACCATACGATCACGTTCACGACGGTCCCTCAATGCTTGGTAATATTTAAGTAATACATATGCAATCAAATGGAGACAACCAACATATAAAAACAAATTTTTAATTAAAATTGTCATTAAATGATTTGTTTAATCGATCTATATATAGAACTACTATCTTACGTGATCGTCCTGTGTTCCCACATACTTCAGCACCAGGCACCTCAGCAATAATTTTCTTGCGAAGCACATGGTACTTGTTAGAGTACCCTCATCCAGCACTAGAAATATAAAATAACATATGCATCATATTATATCATCTTTATTTGCAAAATTACGCCCATGTAGGCCAAGCAAATAAAATAAACAAAGGAACAAACACAAATTATTAACAAATTGTAGGGTACTTTTGACCGACATAGACCTCCTTTTCGCAATTCTAATGATTGCTTTATAAAGTCATAAACATAAGACAAAAGTTCAAGTTTCGGACTTAAGATATAGTTCAATTTTTGAAGAGGCTGACTTTGTAAAAAAAAAAACCTGGATCGAGTTTTTTAAATTTTTCAAACATTTCTAATTTGAGAATTTCTTTTACAATGTAGAAAAAAAAAGATATTCATCTTCAATTTGTAGGAGCTAAATATTTCAGTTATATCGTGGCGGTAAATTTTATTTGTGAAAAATATTACAGTACCTACAGATCTATAGGAGGTAGGGTTATAGGAATATGGTGCTTAACGCCACTGTCAACAATATTTCAGTTATATAGTGGCGGTCAGTTTTACTTGTAAAAGATATTACAGTACCTACAGATCTATATGAGTTATGGTTGTGGTGTTTAACGCCAGTTTCTACAACATTTCAATTATATATGTTTGAGTAGTTGCGGAACCGTAGCCCTTTATGTTCCTTTTTTTTTGGCGGACCATAGGCTATGGTCCGCCAAAAAAAAAGGACCATAAAGGGCTATGGTTCCGCAGCTAATGTGTGAGTAGCTTTTATGTGGTTGTCTGTAGTGGTGTCCGACGAGAATTGACTCCATGAGAACATTCGCAAGCATCTGGGTTCAACACCTGTTTTTTGTGAGGTTTTTCTTCACGTTTCTTTACGTCTTTTAAAGACTATGTTTCATCTATGTATATTGTTAGTGTCTTAAATTTATCAATCATAGTGCTGTCGTTTATTCAGCGATCAATAGCCTAGTTTAGCTATGTAGTTGATGCAGAACTTTTAAACTGGATTTTAAACTTGATGTCATACAATAAATAACAAGATGGTTAAAATAAAAGAGGGGGTACAATTAGGGATCCTTTACCAGTAATATTGTTGCATCGTATTTTAGTCATGGTCGGTTTTGGGGTCTCATGTAGTCACCAATATGTTTATAAAGAAGATAAATAGAATGTAGCTACATTCAGAATTTATATTTGATAATATAAAACATGGAAGCTAGGCCGAATTATTCTACTCTGTACAACATTATGTGATAAAGTTTGTCAGTGGCTTGCGGCAGGTCAGTAGTTTTCTCCGGATACTCCGGTTTTCTCTACCAGTAAAACTGACTGCCACGATATAACTGCAATATTGTCGAAAGTGGCGTTAAACACCATACATCACGCACCCGCTTGAATTATTCTCCGTATGTAGAGCATATATATGAACTAGTTTTCGCTACCTTTCATTGATTTTGTTTTTAATTATTAATTGTTTATTCAATTGACTTCATATTAATTCAAAGTAGCGATCAATAAAATACAATAGAAACAGCTCGTCATTATAATGTTCTATTGAGGATGAAGAACTCGGTCTACATTGATATATATTGAAAAATATTTAAAAAAAAATGCCTCATTGTCAGAACAATTATACACTATCTAATGGGAAAATCGAAGAAACAAAGACAAAATCAATACCGTTTACTGTCCTGTCTTAGAACAGACACTTCAGTAAAAAGTGGTGGCGGGGTTACACTAGCCCATAGAGACAGAAGAAATCGGTCTACATTGATATATATTGAAAAACAAAATAAAAAATTCCACATTGTCAGAACAATTACATATTCTAATTGAAAAATGGCAGAAACAAAGACCAAATAAATACATATAACACGTTAACATGACAGTGTAGTGTTCTGGTGGGAAACAGACACTTCAGTATAAAGTGGTGGGCTAAAACTATTCCTATAGAGGCAGAGGAGTTCGGTCTACATAGATATATATTGAAAACAAATACCACATTGTCAGAACAGTTACAAAAATGTAGAATCGTACGAGAAACGGAGGCAAAATCAATACCACTAATACACAAATTTATGACCGTTTAGTGTTCTGGTGGGGAACAGACACTTCAGTATAAAGTGGCGGGCTTAAACTGCCCCTACAGAGGCAGAATAAATCGGTCAACATATATATACAATATACGTACATTGTCGGTAAATATAAAATTTATTTGTACGAGCTTTAGAAACAGGCAGAATAGCGAGCCTTAGGAGAGCTTCTCATGCCTGTTTCGCAGCGAGTACAAATGAATTTTATATTTAACGACAATGTACGTATTTTGTGTTTATCCTGCATTGTCAAAAAAGTCGGAAAACTTGTCAGATTTAAACAAAAAGGACAGAAACAAGTGTCTTTCCTCGCCTTTCATAAATGTTGTCAAGGGTGTCTTCTTCATGGTCCGCGTTACATTAGTACCAGTTTCATACTTGTCTGCGCCCTCCACTGTACATAGCTACAGGGTACCAGGAAAGTTTATTCGTAGGCTGAAAAGTTTATTCGTTTAATTCGAATGAAGCAAAAATCTATTCGTATAGCATATTTGTACAGCAAATGTACTGATTGCAGGATTAAATTAGTTATTTATACAACAGAGATTAGATAACGTTTGTATCTATATGTTTACATTCAATAGGACTCCATGATTATCACAAGGTATTACAATAATAACGTAAATATCTAATTTAGTGCGCACGGCGCGTTTCTGGAATAACCTTCATCAGGTACGCTAAATGTTAACAAATTGGAAACCAACTTATTATAATGTATTTGTAAATTGTTTTCTCTGGGTACTCCTGTTTTCTCTGAGTACTCTTGTTTTCTCAGGATACTCTTGTTTTCTCTGGGTACTCCTGTTTTCTCTGGGTACTCCTGTTTTCTCTGGGTACTCCTGTTTTCTCTGGGTACTCCTGTTTTCTCTGAGTACTCTTGTTTTCTCAGGATACTCTTGTTTTCTCTGGGTACTCTTGTTTTCTCTTGGTACTCTTGTTTTCTCTGGGTACTCCTGTTTTCTCTTGGTACTCTTGTTTTCTCTGGGTACTCCTGTTTTCTCTTGGTACTCTTGTTTTCTCAGGATACTCCTGTTTTCTCTTGGTACTCTTGTTTTCTCTGGGTACTCCTGTTTTCTCT
>MJUT01030417.1:226833-238395 GCA_002080005.1 Gigantidas platifrons
TGTTTTCTATGGGTACTCTTGTTTTCTCTGGGTACTCCTGTTTTCTCTGGGTACTCTTGTTTTCTCTGGGCACTCTTGTTTTCTCTGGGTATACTTGTTTTCTCTGGGTACTCTTGTTTTCTCTAGGTACTCATGTTTTCTCTGGGTACCAATGTTTTCTCTGGGTACTCCTGTTTTCTCTTGTAATAAAAGTGAACGCCACGATATGGCTGAAAAATAGTTATAAGTTGCGTTAAACACCATACCCCCTATTTTGGGGTTTCTAACAGGATAATGCTTCATATCGTGCCCATAACACTATTTTAAACCCGCCACTCTTTAATTATGAAGCGACTGTACCAAGATAGAATTTGAATTTGAATTTTGGTGTTTAACGCCACTTTCAGCAATATTTCAACTATATCATTGCGACCAGTTTTAGTGGTGGAGGAAGCCGGAGTACCCGGAGAGAACCACCGACCATGGGCAAGTAACTTGTAAACTTTATCAAGATAGAAGTGCGAGTGGTCGTGTATGCGTGTGTTAAGATGTATCCATTTTGGCTATATCTACGATTTTCAATTAAATTTTGGAACTGTTTGAACGATGTCGTATTTTTTTATATTTTTTCCCAAATTATTCATAACGTAATATTTCTTAACATCGTAAAACGTGACGTATTATATTCATTTAGTGATTTGATCTTATAATGGCGGACGTTCTCATTACAAAATACTTCTTATTATTACACAATGTGCGTCTAGGAGCAGGTACATACATGTGCTAGTTGATAATAGATTAAATAAGTACATACATGTACGAGTTAATAATGGATTTCCTCTTTATGTACCCGTGCACCACAATATTATGTATCCGTGCACAGTATGACAATTATTGTACCTGATACCACCCCTCCCCCTTTGTCTCCCTATTGTTCTGTCTGAGATCATGAGCTTTAAGTATGCAAGTTGAAATGGGTTTTCCGGTTTAGGGTTACATTCACATACCAGCCCATTCAAAGAAATTCTCATGTTACTGTTACCATCCCTTCCCCTTTTGTCAACCTATTTTTCTGTCTGAGAACATGAGCTTTAAGTATGTAAATTGAAATGTGCTAAGTCATGTTGACAAGTCAGCCCATTCACATAAATTCGCATGGTAACACATCATATACTGTAGCAACCGCATTATGCCTTTATAATACATTTATTATTCATTATCTGTCAATGTTGAACGCAAATTCATATCTCTTTATTTACTTTTTTAATATCGATTTTCTGAAATGAAATACCATTATGAATGAATAATTCACGGATACAGTTAAAAATAAATATATCACTGTCAATAAAAAAAATTAAAATTTTACCTGTCTATAAAAATAAAAATAAATACACTTACCAGTATTCAACGTGAACTTTTACACCCATTATTTTATCTATTTGTTTTAAAATCTCCGAAATGAGCTAGAACAAGTCTTAATTATTTGTCCCAAATATTTCTTCACAGTAGAGAATGACTTGTAGTTTTTTATCTAACATTAGTCAACGAAGCTATTCACTATTTTCATTGGATGAGATAACTCGGTTATTCGTACCCATGTACCTATGCTACACGTATGATCAATGTAGTATTATGTTTATTTAATGACCTGACTCAAACTATTACTACTATTAAACCTTTTATGCACATGTTGACATGACTGTGTGTACGTGTTGGGTCATTTAAATTTATTTAATTTGTTTGTTTATTGTACCAAAGCGAGCCAAATTTTATGATATACGGCGAGCTTGGTCGCTCTCCACTTTATATAGATATAAAAACTAGAGTAATATCATATTGGTGCAAATTACTTACTGGAAAGGCTTCCAAAGCTGTCGGCCATATCTTATAAACATTTGCATAGTTTCCTTTGTAATGGAAATATATCTGCTCCTTGGGTAAAATTTGTAAAAGATATATTGGATAATTGTGGCTTATCAAATGTATGGACATTTCAGAATATAAACTTTAACACTGAGTGGGTGATCGCTTATGTAAAATTACGTCTCCGATATCATTTTTTACAAGAATGGAATAGCAATTTAGAAAATTCCCCAAAGGCATTGAACTACAGACTTTATAAACAAATATTCGAATTTGAAATCTATTTTAATATTTTAGAAAATAAAGACATTTGCACTTTTTGGAAATTTAGAACCACCAATACAAAATTACCCATAGAAACTGGAAGATGGAATAATATCGCAAGGGACAATAGAAAATGTCAACTCTGTCAAGAAAATCAAATTGGGGACGAATTCCATTATATATAATGCGATGCAGTTTTTTCCATGACAAAAGAAAATCATGCATTGAAAAACGGTACTTAACTAGAATTAATGTTTTGACATTTAAAGAAACAATAAGTGGTAAAACACAATCAAAATTAAGGAAACTCTGTCAGTTGTTCAGAAAGATTAATTCTAGTTTACTACCTCCTGGGTAGTTACTATGACTATTATTGTATTTATTGTTTTTATTTATTTTCTGTATATATTGTATATATTGTATCTCTATACCAATGTATTACGATAGTTTATGAGAATTAAGATTGATGAGTATGGTTTGTTTATTGTACCTTAAAAGCATATTTTGTAATCTGCAATTATCAGGAATGATTTTTTATTCAGTTATTTAACTAATTTCAGCTATTTTTATGGAAAAAAATTCAAAGGTTGCAGGGGTATGGTCAGAACAAGTAAAACATGACCATTTGAAAAGGGGGTGTAGATGGTTTCAGCTATTTTTCAATGATTTTCAGTTATTTTATTTTGTAACTATAGAATCAATTTCCGTCATACCATTTGTTCCAACTGAAATAAATTACTTTATTTATATTCTATTGTTTTGTAAAATATAAAAAAAATGTTGACAACGGAATATACTACAACATATAGAATCACAGGCGCTCGTGGCACAGAATTTCCGGCACTCCTACCCCTCTCCTTTTTAACTTTCTGTTTACATGCTTTTTCAATAAAATTTCTTTTTATCGTTAATCTAACTTGATCTTGTTCCTATACATACAATCTTATGTTAACAGCAACTTACCTGTTAACATAAGAATGTAAAATTGTTAAACTCAGGTAAATGAGACTAAATAATAAAGAAATTGTATTCAAAATAAATATGTAAACAGAACCTTAAAAACTGGGGCGGGGGTGTGGGTTAACTCCATTCCACGAGCGTCTGTGCTTTCCGAGGAAGGAATATTATTACGACTTGTTTATGACACACTTATGAAAAGGAAACACATATTAGGCAGACGAAATATTAGTTTACACAGAGAGTAGTATTTCATCTATACAAACTATATTTATGACCAGATCATATTTAAAATTAATAAATGGCGTAGGTAAAAGGAGGATACTAGGACAGGTCAATGGATGTAAATTTAGATTGTCAAAGAAACAATATGATATTATGTAAGGATATGGTCGTAAAACATAGATATTAACCTTAGAGCACACTGTACGCTTCTACTTTGTCAAACAACAATCTAATTCAAATTAGATGTGTGTTGTTTTTTGTTTTTTTTATTTTTTTTTTATTTTATTTTATTTTTATTTTTTATTTTTTTGGGCGATACACTACTGATCAAGGGCCAATTATCGCTAAATTGCACGTCACGAGCGAACACACACGAATGTTGGACCAATTATTGGAGAAGGCAACTGTTTATTGCTATGGACAACACAAATATATATGTTTGCATCTTTGCATTTTCCAAAGAAAATGTAATAAAATCCAATAAAACACTCAACTATATATTTGAAGAACACAGGGGGATCAAATGGACATCAAATCTAAAAATCGAAAATGGACATGCTGACAGAATAACCTTTCATTGAGACCAGAGGAATATTCCAAAACAAAATTTTCCAAATATTATCCGTAATTTAGCACATGCATCCTGAATGCGAACATATCCTCGTCGTGGTTGCTTTCTATATTTAATTATTATCGTTTTTGTCATAATGGGACTGTCTGCAGTGTTGTCTCGGTGGAAAAGAAAAATATAGCAATTGGGTGTACTAAAGATCGCTGAACAGTGATGACACCAAAAAGACACACCGATCTACAAATCACTACACAGAAAACAGAAGATTGAGTAACACAAACCCCACCAAAAACCAGGGATGAATTCATGTGCTCTGGAAGGGCAATCATTTCCTGTTCCACTAGTGGCGCCATTCGCGTTACTCAAGATACAAACCTGGTGATAAATCGTGAATGAGGAAATGATCGCGAAGTGCTCACGCCAAGTGGAACATATTATCCGGAGCGATTAACGAAGTCATGGTGAAGACCGTAAAACTTTTGAAGTGATGACTTAAACATAACAATTAGGAACCCTTGGTTCAGTAGCTTCCTTGTTAGCGGCAAATCTGATAACTAATATGATGACGATAATTGGTGCCGTTCTCTTCCGAGTAAGTGCCAGCGCCAACAATTTTACAAAGGGTCCTTGGTATGCGTGTGGGCTGAAAAATAAAAAACATTTTCATCCGAATATTAGTCCAAGGTAAACTGGATACCTTTCGTGAACACCCTTTGTTTTTCTTTTTTTTTTTCTTTTTTTATGTTGTCTTATTATATGTCTTTATGTTCTGACTACCGTGTTGTGATGTCCGTTACGAATTCCGCACAAGTACGATGTTTGGTACGTCTTTACCTCCTGTTGTTTGTATGAGCGCTCATGTCTTATTTACGTTATTTGTGTTTGTTTGGTTCGTCTTTACCTCCTGTTGTTTGTATGAGGGCTCATGTCTTATTTACGTTATTTGTGTTTGTTTGGTCCGTCTTTACCTCCTGTTGTTTGTATGAGCGCTCATGTCTTATTTACGTTATTTGTGTTTGTTTGGTCCAGTCTTTTCCTCCTGTTGTTTGTATGAGCGCTCATGTCTTATTTACGTTATTTGTGTTTGTTTGCGTATGGTGGTGTTCAACACATATTGTGTTGTGTTTTTGTTACCAGTTTCTCTGGATTGTCCATTGTTGATTGTCCCTTCGGTATTTTCTAACGTTATTTTAGGGCCGTCGTGGCCGTGATCGTATGGTAGTTGGGTTTACAACTAACTATGCAATCAATGTATATCACCAATGATGTAGTAAGTTCGAATCTCGATCAGGAGGGCGAGATGTATAACATGATGTGATAAAGTTTGTCAGTGACTTTCGACAGGTCGGTGGTTTATAAAGTTTGTCAGTGACTTGCGACAGGTCGGTGGTTTTCTCCGGATCCTCGGGTTTCCTCCAGCAATAAAACTGAAATATTGTTGAAAGTGGCGTAAAATATAATCAAACAAACATCAAACTAACGTTTATTTAATATAGCTCCAGGGACACTTAAGAGAATGCACTGAACGATATAGAAATAATCTGACAAAGGCAAGTGCAAAATAGTGATCAATGGCAATCGACTAGAAACATCTAACATCATCTCGTTTAGCTTAATAATTTTGTTTAAGAGAGTTTCTCTATGCTTCTACGATTTTTTGGCTGGATTTTATTCTGTCGATTGATTTACCACTGCTTAAGGGTGTAGATCTGGGGTATGGGAGATAACTCTATTTTCAGTGTAATCTCAAATATATGATCATCTGTGCGTTTGAAAATTCCACCTCAATTCCAAGTTTCTTGGTGATAAAGATTGTTTACATTGGATTTGGCCAGTTAAAAAAATATGACTCCTTTTCCTTTTACCTTTCCATAGCTGTGCTCCTTGTATTTTAATATCTCATTGCTGTTTATGCCAGTGTGTTATTATTATATTCCCACAAAATATCATTGAAATATCTCTTTCCAGAAAAAATGTTCATCGAAATGTGTTGTCAAAAATGCCAGAAATGTAACACAATTTGTGTGACAACCTTTTTCTATTGAATTTCAAGGGTTTGTAAAAAACAAAAAATTAAAATATTCATCAGAATCTTAGAGTATTATGAAACTATAGAGCAAATTATACGGTAGTAAAAAATAGAAAGCTATGTTTGGGAAAAAATTGTAATATTATCTGATCATCTCTTATACCGCCGTCCCCTTCTCATAAGAACAAATAAAGAATAATCAGAATCAAACGAATACAACTGGAGGACAGAATATAAAGGAATTTAACAATATAGCTGGGTGGCTGTCTGTGTTTTTTTGTTTTTTTTAATGAGTATAATCAAGTATAGTCACCCTCAAACCACCCTCCCCAGCCGACCGGAAAATAAAAAAGACAAATGCTGTCATTTGTTAATTTGGACATCCACTGTGTCAATTATAAGAATTCAAAAGTTTTTTTTGTTATTGGTAACTAGTTATTTTTTATCTCACAAAGAAAGAAACTAGCTAAAGATGGGTAGGTGGTAACAATTTTTTTTTCTAGGTTCCATGAAAAACATAAATTTAAATATTTTAAAAATCGGACGGTAAAAGTTTGTATAATTTGGTGTAATGATGTGTATATGTCTATTCTTCAGTGTAGCATTTTTTGGTGGAAATTAATTGACAGGATTTTTTTTAATCCTATTTTTAATACCAAGGTGGTCCTCAGGGCATCCCCCCTTTTTTTGCAGTTTCCACTGTTTTGCACGTGATTATCTCCGAACAGGATATTCAGATATGCTAGATATTTCATATGTATTCAACAACAACACTCTCAAGTGTATTTAAGCCAAAATATTCCCTTTCAATCAGAAATAAATGTGCATATCTATTAGAATCTTCCGAAACTAGTATTACCATCTGGCGTCCAGAATACCCCCAAAATTGCTATATTTAGGATGTGCTATGGAGAAAACGGCACGGTGAAAATTTTTGAAACTTTGGCAGATAATGTATTTAGACATAACTATTCCATGATGCAAATTTAAAAAGAATTGAATGATGGGAAAATTTTAGGGTAACCCAGGTCTACACCCTTAAAGGGGCATTATCTGCAAAATCGTAAATCTTTGTTACCCATAAAAACTATCAGATATGATTGATGCCTTAATAAAACGTGTTTCTGTAACTTATAAATGTTATGAAATGTACGCGCATCGGGGAAAAAACCTGCAACTGCTCGTGTTTTGAGATCGATCAAGAAATGGACGACATTGTTTACGGAGTTTGTCGAATCGTCATTAAATCAGTACAACAATGCACTTATTTCTTATTTTTTGTGAATCTGCTTTTAGTCGGTGTTAATTACGGACAAAGAACCATGCAAGTTGGCAGTTAATAAGCGATATAATACAAATTATTCGTTTTTACCTGTCACTAGTAAGGTCAATTGCATACGGAAAAAGCGAGGTCAAATTATTTGCTTGCAAGCAAATAAGTAATCGATGGTATTTTCGTTCTCAAAAGGCGGAAAGTGGCTCGTTAAGCTGGTTAATGTGAAATATTTACCTTTATTTCATCATTTTAGCGCTATTTACGAATTTCAAAGACATATAATTTTTTTGGTCAAAATCGTAGCTAATGCCCCTTTAAAGGCATATTGTCTACGATTTTGTTGACAAATTTTAACTGTCCATTAATGATTTATTTAAGTTATCATTAAACAGTTATGCTGCAAAAGATACGATTGGTGTTCCTTTTTTTTTGGACAAAAAGGACCCAAAACTATCGTTAACGGAATTATTGTCCAGGGTGACAAAAATTCAAAGTGAAAGTAACAGCGCCACCTATAAAAAAAACGGAAGTTCGGAACTCTCGGGGTTGTAGTTTTGAGGTAAGGAAAATACTGTTACTGATTCAAACACTTCAAATTGTCACGCTCGTTCAATGTTGTTTGAATCTTAACGTTTCTTAGCGTATTCGCCAATAATTCGGTGTCTAATATTCATTGTATGAAGGTCAGTACGGAAAACGACAATAATTTTGGGTATGAAAAAATACCATTTTGGTAGACAATATGCCTTTAATAACAAAAAAAATAATGTGGGAGGTGATATTGTCAAATAGTAGTGGTATCGACCCAGTGTGCTGTAGAGCTACTAACGATAATGATGATACGAATGGCGATGCGAATTTACTTTTAAACATATTTTATTGTTCAACCATAAACAATATATATGACACAAGTCTTATAACTTAGAAAGGTCATCTTCAATCAGCATTGAAGATGCGAACTTGATCAAGTTTGACTGATTTTGTCTATTTTTTTACTTATGAGTTTTGACTTTCCCTTTGGAAGATTGTTCGGAGTTCGGTAATTTTGTTATTACCCCCTTATTGTCAATATCCAGATTTGTTTCTAAAGTCTTACTTTTTCGTTAGAGTTATTTCCCTTACAACGGGTAAAAATAATTTGAGTATAAAATCCAACACATATTGTGTTGATTTTTTTGTTTTTGTTTTCTTCGTATTGGGTGACCTGTGCTGCCATGTTTCACTAGATTGTCCATTTTTTTATTGCTCTTTGGGTATTCTTGATCGTTTATTTCCTCTGGTTTGTAGATATTCTAACCTTGTACAAAATCAGACAATAATTTTGTAGCAAATATAAAATTCACAAGTTGTTACAACATTAAAAATGCAATCATTTCGAGAGAATTAAAAGGAAGTAACGCACATAAAAAAAACGTGTGAAAACGTATAATATCCATTTCCGTATAAAAATTATGTTCGGTTCGTCCTTACCTCCAGTTGTTTGTATGAATGCGTGTGTTCGTGCCCAGGTCGGATCAAATCAATGACTATGAAATTGGTATGTGTTGCTTTTCCGCTAAGCACGTATTATCAATGAGTAACAGCAAAGACTGGTTCCATTGGAATCAGCATAATGTGTCCGAGTGGATCTACATTTCTACTCGCGAAATGTTGTTAAAATGAGCTGGCACTATAAAAATATAATTAAGCTTGTGAAAACCCCTTTGCTCGTTCCTTTGATAGAGAGCTGTGGTGCAGGATTTACCATTGTGCCTAAACCCAGGGCCCCGTTGGACAGGGGGCCCATCTTCCTACCAAAAAGATTTTTTTTGCAAACGCAGTGTACATATCTGACCTAAATGCCCTAATATAACGTAATATTTTAACTATTTCTAAATTTCCTGAGCATGTATGCCTGACTGCTTGTGTAGGCCTACCGGGTCTATCTCCTTCAGGGCCAAAGTAAGAGGCATCATAGCTTAACTAGCACAGGGCCTCATTTGTCGTAAATCCGGTACTGGCTATGCGAACTTGATGAAGTTTGTCAATAGACCATTTGCAAATTCCCGATTTGATTCGTTTTTGATAAGAGTTATTTCCCTTATGCCGTGTAAAATAATACAAATATACACATTCTATGTAGGAGAGAAGCACAAATAATTTGAGTATAACTTTCCTATGATTTGTAGATATTTGAACCTTGAAAAAAAAACATAGAATATGTTTGTAGCAAATAGAAAATTCCGAAGATGAAATGTATTTTTAATAAAACAAAAAGGAAAAATAATTCCACCAATATCGACAAAACTACACATCACCACTGATCTTAATTGAACTCACTGATCATAAAAATACCACTACATGTGTAATAGGAAATCCAGGTCCTGGCTTTTGGGACAAGCACAAACATGTGACGGGGTTATGCAGGTTAATGGGATCCCAACCCTCCCGTCTTGTAAAACTGGATCTCTAACGACAATACAGACATAAAACACAGATTCCCTACCACTCACAAAAGACCACGAGTCATCACAAAAATGGATGCATAAGAAGAAGCAATGTCGGATTTACCATTGTGCTTTGTTGTGCTTAAATACAGGGCCCCGATGGCAAACATTTTTTTGTTACCATGGATTTTTGCTTATGTGATGCAATTTTAAATTTGAAGGCATTCTGTTTCGGAGCGATTCCAGACATAATGATAGAATTGTTAGTCTATGGGAGTGTGCCACATTCAGGGCCCAAGTAAGGGGCCTCATAACCTAACTAGCACAGGAACTCATTTGTCCTCAATCCGTGGGGGAACGTTTACTATATAGTATTTATTCCGCATAGTAAACCTTCCTACCTAACCGTAAATGGTTCGGATTTTATGTATTATAGGAGGAATTTTTCCAATACTGCAAAATGGCTCCGTACATTTTTTTTAATGCAAAGCATGTGTTTTTTTTTTTACCTTTTAATCATAACCGGATAAAATTAACACTAAATTCCGAATCAATAGTAATTATCCGGATTAAGGGGGAACATTTACTATATAGCAAAATATCCGGGGTGTTAATCGGCTATGGATGGGGAATGTTTACTATATAGTAAATTTTCCCCGGGGGAATATTTACAATACAGTAAAGTATCCGGGGGAAGGTTTACTATATAACAAATATTCCGAGGGGGAATGTTTACTATATATTCTAATATGACGTCTAAAAAACGGCACACACCACATTACTCAATATCTCTATATTTAGCGCAAGTGCGGTACACAACAAATCTGGCTGTTCCATGTGACTCCCGCTGTGAAATTTTGTGAGTGAGCTGCCGGAGTTTATACATACATAATTTCCTAAAAACACAGTGTTTAATCCTTATAATTCTTATTCTTGGACATCGTGTTTGTTTTCGACGCTAAATACTATTAAAGAAATACCAAAGGAGAGCCTCATACAATACACATACGATTGTAAACTGACAAAAAATCCGCGAAATGTTATTGACGACTTTGGAACATAATCAACATGACGTCATTGGCGTCATATTAAGACTTCCAGTTTGAAACGTAAAGATTATATGTTATTCCGGTCATAGACAGGGTATATAATGTCACATTCACGGATTATGATTTATATTGGCTCATGGAATATAAATCATAATCCCGTGAATGTGACATTATATACCCTGTCTATGACCGGAATAACTATTATATTATAGCTCACATCTTCATATTTAAGGAAGAAAAGAAAAAACAAAACAAAACAAAAACAAAAAACGATGCCAGTGCCGTATGGAAACGCCAAACTAATTCGGAATTTTCGATACATAAATTTTTATCGAAGAGAAAGAGAAAAATGTTGCATGACTTTTATGCTTTGTAATTCAAATTAAATATCGGTTAAAAACAGAACTTGGTTTTCTATAATCCTAAAATTATAATGACTTAACGATATACCGTTTCTAAAATACTACATTCTTTCGACTTGTGACGTTATAGATCTCTATATATCATCATCATCATATTTTTATAAGTTGGGAATGTCACATTATATACCCTGTTTGATAACTGAATAACAGATATACATTTTTATTACGGATTTAACCATTGTTTTTTTTTTAAATGCAGAATCCAACTGTATTGACTATATTTGCGTTTTTTATTTTCATTTTTCGTATTTCTAGATGTCCCTTTCCGTACCTCTGACATGCTTTCTTCAATGACGTCAAAATATTTATCACCTCATTGCTCTTGAAACGTTTTATTTATTATGATGTTCATCACGTTGTGGTACAGCCGTGGAACATAGTAGTTTGCTGAATCGATCAGGTATTTGTGACGAAATTATATGTTGTAATATTTTTTTGTTCATAAAGCCGTTTTGAGTATAAAAACAACATTTAATTTGGTAAAAATACATGTATTTTTCC
>MJUT01030417.1:293341-306334 GCA_002080005.1 Gigantidas platifrons
AGCTTCTAAACATCACATGAAATATCGTGGCCATTAATATTACAGATAAACAGCTTCTAAACATCACATGAAATATCGTGGCCATTAATATTACAGATAAACAGCTTCTAAACATCACAAGAAATATCGTGGCCATTAATATTACAGTGAAAACAAAATGAGCCAACTTTGACGGCTAATTACATGAAGATTCTCCTTCAGCTGCCCGCGTGTTGCGATATTTCTCCACTCAAAAGAGCTAAATTTAAAATTTTAACCACAAGCCGTCAGGCGAGTGGTTAAAATCTTAAATTTAACTCTCGAGAGTGGAGAAATACCGTAACCCACATGGGCAACTGAAAGATAATTTGTTTCTCCCATTATTTAACACGAACTTCATTTCAAAATTTGAAATTAATGCGGGGAAAGGCACGAGACATTTTATAACTAGAGGATTAAATATTTTTCCACCACTGGTTCAGTGGGGTTAAAACGCCGTAATAATGGGAGAAATGAATATCACACATTATATTAAAACAAATTGAAGATACCAAATGGGGTAATCAGAATTCGTATGTCGACCAATGGGGTAATCAGAATTCGTATGTCGACCAATGGGGTAATCAGAATTCGTATGTCGAACAAAAACACTGGGCGACGCCAGAACCAGTATCCTAGCTGATCTTCCTAAATTCATGCATTTAATTGTTACTGGGAGGATGATGTCCCCGGGGATAAAATGTAATACTTCTTTTAATAATCTACTCCTTTATTATTATTCTTTCCAAATATATTATTCATCTTTATGTATTTTCAAAGATAAAAATAAAGATGTTTAGAAATAAAACGTCAATATCAGAGTAGACATGATACATGTAAGGGCTGAAATTGGCCTAAAAAATAGATAAATCATAAATGAAACGTATAGCTTTCGTTGTTTCTTGATTTTATAAGACCTTTACCCCAAATACTATTTTGGTAACCATATTCCATATTTGCTCGTGCGATGACGTCACACTATAGTCAATGAAAAGTCGATCGTTTCGTGAAAATATATGAAATCTAACAAGAAATGTGTATTTAATCTCAATTTTCAGTATAACCACAAGCAGGTACCAACGGCATAATTTAGTATGATGTTAAATATACATAAACACATATCTCATTTAATTTTTGTGTTGGTATCCGAGTGTGGAGAGTATGAAATCTGCAATAAAAAAATAATGTTGAGGTCGATTTCTCGTCAGCGGCCATTTTTTATTGACCGTTTTCATCCGTAATAGATAGAAATAGAAATCGACTTTTTAATCTCATCCAAAATAAAGTTGGTTATCGTTGCTGTTTTGCTACGGGAGTAGAACTTGAACAATTTTTATGAAAAAGTTTTGACGTTATTTAAAAATAGAACAAACGGCTAAATCTTGGAGGTGATTTACCTACTGCCGACCTGATTGTGCATCGAGTCCTGAGTGTTTTTTCATCTAACCCTCAGTGGAATTTCATGTGTTACTATATACTAAATATTATCCCCACAATTCACAAAAAGTACAGAAAACAAAACAAACAACCCTGAAACAAAAATCACGTAGTATGGATTATCTTAGAAATTAATGCATTGGACATGTAAACGACATATCGGAACTTTCTATTTTTAATAGTCCCTTTCTTTACTTTTCATTATTTTTATTTTTTTTTTATTTTGACAAATATATTTTGTTAGCTCTTTCGCAAAGTGAATTCCTGATGAATAATTGTAATATTTGATTTATATATAACTAAATTCTGCCCATCCAGTACACGTTGCGTTGGCGTACAGAAATGGTTAGTACACATGACTGCCGATAACAACATCGTGAGATCGAATCACCGATTTGTTTTCTGTTTTTTTTCTTTTTTGGACAAAATTATTATGCATCATAAGAAAAAGTTTTTGATGTGCTAACATTATTTAATGTTAAAATAACCGTTAAAACAAAATATCAAATGTCCATAGATTATAGCACTTCATTTTGGGTTAACTACTAAGAGCAAACATTTCTAAAGCATGACAAATACAATAACTTGATATTTATTATACAGACACAAAATGAAATTCACGTGTTCAGATTTTGAGAACTGATTAATGATTATTTTGATAGATTGTCATTATATTAAAGTTTTTCACCATTTTCCATGATATTACAATTTACATACGGATACTTATTTAATATCGGAAATTCAGTATCCATTCATTGGGAGTGTTACAATGTAAGTTTAATCTTGATGGATTATTGCAAGTAATTTATGAACTGATCATAATGAGAATACAAAACATGGGTTTCCCCTACAATAAAAACACACACACACAAAACATAATTTTAAAAACATTGGAACAATATTGATAATTAAATAACATGTTGGAATCTATTGACGCTATACATTCCCCGGTTCTTTAAATTGTGAAATGTTGGGTAACATAATAAGATAGAAATATAGCTGATAATTTTCTAGTACAAATTCTTAATCATTAGTAAAAGTGATCGTTGCTTACCGCCAGGTGAACACAGGGACGTAGCTGAGGCTTAATAGTGTGCACGCCATAATTACTTTCGACGAGATGCAAAATGGTGCGATCTGGGGCCATTTCAGGGTTTCATATAACACAGAATCAAGCACAATTTTAATGCCTTTGATAGACAAGAATATCTTAAAATTGTCAAAAATCTGCCCTTCGTGACGAGTTCGTGTCTTAGCAGATACGAACACCTCCATTGCTTTGTACAAGTCCACTTCAAAATCTCGGTGAATATGCATCAATCCCAGGCAACATAGCCTGTCATTCTTCATAGTCGAACTAACACAAGTTTTCAAACGTCATAGTACACTATTTTTAGTAACATCAGCCATCTTGAATGGAAGGCGGGGCTGTCGAACACAATTGTGAAAGGGACCCACCCAGGGACCATCCCTGCCAGGTTTGGTTGAATTTGGTTCGGTGGTTTCAGAGGAAAAGATTTAAATGTGCTCTTTTATCAAAATATGCCTAATTTGCATAATCGGCATAAATCGGCTGAAAGAAAAATTTCACGGAGAAAAACCTATAATAAAATGAAAAAAAAAGTATCAGATATCCTTAACACACAATATACATGACCGCTCACTTTCCTGACTTAGTACAGGTACTTCAGTAAAAAGTGACGGAGTTAAACTAGTTACATTATAACTTTCCTGACTTAGTACAGCTACTTCAGTAAAAAGTGACGGAGTTAAACTAGTTACATTATAACTTTCCTGACTTAGTACAGGTACTTCAGTAAAAAGGGACAGAGTTAAACTAGTTACATTATAACTTTTCTGACTTAGCACAGCTACTTCAGTAAAAAGTGACGGAGTTAAACTAGTTACATTATAACTTTCCTGGCTTAGTACAGGTACTTCAGTAAAAAGTGACGGGGTTAAACTAGTTGGATTATAACTTGCCATTGTCTTAAGAAATACCAATATAGCCACACCTCCTCTGAACTGTCGATCGAGAAAAAAATCATAATATACTAGACAGGTAGCATGTGCATCGTAATGCACCTATGACATTGGCTTTTTCGATAAGCATTATTATTTTTGATTACCATTATCACAAAGAAGTACAAGTATGTACCCTTGTCCATCGATCTGCACGTCCATACGACCATGCGCCCTAGGTTTTGGTTAACTTATGGATATACGTCAAGATCTTGAATATAATAACTGGTATTGTCACGATAGTGCATTAATGATATATTGTATTGGATAATGCCTGATTTTGTCCTTGATATGTCATTGTTGCCTCCATGTTATGATTAAGCACCGTTGCTAATTATGTAGGAATATGTTCAATTTTCATTTACTAGATAGGTATGATTAAGCAATTGATTTTGATAAAAAGCACAACAATATTTACTAATTGTTAGGTCACTGTTAACTGAGAGTTCGAATAAAATGCTGTGCCTTTAAGACTAGACATCAGCTACTAGATTTAGCTTGGCAATCATATGCGGGCATTATATGATTCGCCGATAGTGCATTTCTTTTGGCCGTTGTGTTGTCTGTTTTCCCCACTATAAGATGTTGTTTCTCGGGTATTATTAATTTAAAGAAGAAGAAAAAATATCTGAACCTCTAGCCATACGGTGATTTCATAGGATTTCATTATTTATTTTATTATTATAGTATTCTAGTTTTTTCAGGTATGCAGGTAAAATACAATTAAAAAGATTTGCCATCTCAAGGTCTACGTTAATTTGTCATTTTTTTCTTTTCTGTTTGATGTTTACGTCGTGTTACCTCGTTCGGACGAACTTGCACACGGGACGTACGTCCGTCCAAACGATGTTTCCGTGCCATAAAGTTTGAAGCCTGCAACCAATTGATTTGATATATGGGTATGTTGTTTATAACAACAAATGACAGATCAACCAGATTTTGGGGTAAATTGGGTGAAGTGTTTTTCAATTAGAAGGGCATCCGTGTCCATGGACACATTTTAAATTTTGTATTATTCGACGTGGATTATATTCTCTCCTGTCGCTGTAGCGCTGCTTTACCATGTTATACAGTTGGCTTGGTTCCTTTGACATTCTAATTACTAATAATAATTTCCTCTCATGATTTAAAAAATAAAAAGATCAACATTCGGCTATAAAAAGATAAAACAAATTTTACAGAGCTCAGAATTGACGAGTTTCTGCGGTTGCTAGGGATAATATTTGGTTACTAGGGACATTGTCAGGCTTAAAGAATTCTTATAATATATACTGGTTAGTAAATGATAAGATGTCTCTGCTAAGGTGCTGTTGTAGAATTTTTTTCATGATTAAGGTTCATGAGATCTACAGGAAAATACTGTTGCTATGGACGGGGCATAACTATGAATAAAAATATCAAAATGTATTTTTGAAATATGAAGTGACCCGTGTAGTGTGTATAGCTTGACAAAGATGTACCTCTTAGTCAAATATCAAGTCAAAAGATCGTAGATGTCAAAATTCAACCATTAATTGCAATAATATAGGCTAATTTAAAGTTTACAAACCGTTGCTAGGGTGACAAAATACACAAAAATACTATATGCTACCTTAGAGCATTGAAATATCATTTGTAGAGTGTACATACACAGAATATAACATTTTGTCGAAAAGACTATGCAAGATATGTAAAATAAAATCACCACATTTGAATTTCCAATGATTAATTGACCCCCTCCTGTTTGAACATTTTTTCTGCATAGGTTAAAGAGCATTATTATATTCTGTATATTACTGTTTGTGTAATAATGTGTTTATTCACAATTTTAATGCTAAATGTCTGTGGTGTTACACAATCTTTATGGTAACACCATTGACAGTAACACCACAGAAAACAGGTAAGTATTTTCATGATAAAAGGAAAATAATGTCTCCCTGACTATATTTTATATGTATATCCTGTGAAGAATACCAAATGCAATGTATTGTGTATTTTTACAGAGACAATAATAAACGATGGATTTTCATAAAGTACTGCGTTGACTCCTATTATACCTATCTTGTCCCATTATTGTTAAAAATGCTGTTATAGTGGGGTACTACTAAACTGAGAAACGAAAACGAAACGAAACGAAATACAACGAAACGAAACGAAACGAAACGATATCAAGTATCACAAAACGAAACGAAATATATCAAACAAAGCATAAAAAATTCAAAAACAATCAATGAAGGGGTAAAAATCAACGAAATATTGAGTGGTTAGTTCGGCTATTTATAGATTTACACTTGGATGCTTTTCTGTTGCAAAATTCAAAAAGGTCAACAACTGTCATGCATCAATACAGTAAATATATATTAAATTCTTTAAAATGTTATCTTTGGCGGATCCAGAGAAGGGGGGGGGGGTCCAGGGGTTAGAACCCCCTTTTTCAGAAACTGAAAAATTACGTATATCAGTGTCGAAAATTAGACTGAAATAGTTTTTTTTTTATTCTGGACCCCTTTTTGAGCGTATCTTTTCTACGATATCACATCCGATTTTCAATCAGGCTTCACGTGACCATCCAAAATACATTGGAACACAGGTGGCGGAACAGCTGATTTTGATTTCCACCAACTTTGACAAATCGGCAATACGACGGGTGTCGCTGACGAAGAGGAACATTCTTACCTTTCCGGAGCACCTGATGTCACAATCGGTTTTTATGAGAGTTCGTAGTTTTAATCGTTTGTGTATTGTTTTGGTTTTGTATGTTTCCTTGTAGTGCTTGTCTCATCTTATCATTGCCTCTGGTGGTAATGCTGAATGTCTGATCAACATGAATTTAGGAAAGTTTGTAAAATATTTTCCATTCATCATTCCTGCAATATTGCAATTCGTCTTGGCCAGTAATTTTAGATCATGTTTATAAAGATTGGGTTCAATAGGCCAGTAGTTTGAGATAAGAAAAGTTTATGTACAGATGACGGATGACAGACGACTGACGCAACATGGTGACATAACCTCACTTATCCCTTTGAGCCAGGTGAGCTAAAATACATAAAACATACTTAAACAACACGAACTTCCAATCAGAAAGAATCAAGTATTCCGAAAGCCGGGATCAGTCCTTTTGATTTACATGTGGTACATGTCGAAATTACATTTAACGAACCAGACAAACACTAATCTGTCTTTCCGTCGTCCGGTTGGACGCTTCAACACAAATATCATAAATGTGAAACTGGAAAACACCAAAAACAATGTAATACCATACAAATATTGCTGTTCAGAAGCCCAAAACTATACTCCAAAACAAAACACAAATGAAAAGACATAATAGTGTAATATATATATAATAAAGTCTACATTCTGGCTTCAGTCACTACACAGTGATCATGATGGTGAAGGCGGGTTGGTCCTTTACCCTCTTACCAGCTGAAAGAACGACCGGAAATATAGTCATGATCTAGGATACAAATTGGATCATTTAAAAGGATTGATTATCATACCACTGCTCTGATATAAGTTTTTTGTTTTAAACATATTTTATTCACAAAAATGAATAGGATTGAGCAACAAGCTATGCCTATTCAAGCTCTCTCCTGATATAAGTAGTTACATAAGTAAAAATGCCCCAAAATGAAATCAGTTTAATGATATTTGTAGATTTGTAGCTATTAATTTGTCAAAGGATAATCCAAATTATCCGGATGTGTCTTTGCACAAAAGCATAAAACAAAACTATTAAAAGTACATCATAAAGTTTGTTTATGCTTGAGATCAATTTCGTTTCATTCTGTGATACTTCATTTCGTTTCGTTTCGTTTCATTTCGTTTCGTTTCGTTTCGTTTTCGTTTCTCAGCTTAGTAGTACCCGTTATAGTGACAACCAGAACCTTTTAACTGTAATGGAAGCGGGAGGTTTGGCACGTAAAATCTGATTCAACCCACCATTTCTTTAGAATTGCCTGTACCAAGTCAGGGCCATTGCGGTTTTCCCAGTTTTCTGGTTGTTGACTGATTTTGTCTGTTTGTTTACTTATGAGTTTTGCCTTTCCCTTTGGAAGATTGCTCGGTGTTCGATAATTGTGTTATTACCCTTATTAAATTATATCTAATTTATGCACACGACATGTATAATATGGAATATTCTAACATGACCTCACTCTTTCCCTTTGTTAAAAAACACAATTATTTCTTCGTATTATCTCATTAGCACACGCGCCGATGAATGTGACTGACGTTTCCATTGGCAGCATAAATTGTGACCCGAATAATGCCGATAGAGGGCACAGTATTATTCGAGTCACATAAATTGTGTGCGACATTTTCCGCAAGCGCATGTATAAATTACCGTCTTCCGATCAAATTATACTATCGTATTTGTACTCTTAGACATATAAGAATCGAAATAAATCATGGAAGCCAGAATGTGTTTTGACTTTTGAGTTTTAACATGGATTGGCGGATATTAGTAAATTTTATCCCGCGCTTCTGGCTCGGGATAAAATACTAATATCCGCCAATCCATGTTAAAACTCCCAACACATTCTGGCTTCCATGATTTATTTATTAAACATTAATCAGGTACGTTCAAAGACAAACGATTGAAAAGACAAATAATAAATATCATTAACATATAATATATATTTTTCATATGCTATATTTTAACTGATTACAAGAATTTTAAAAATATCCGGCGGAGTAAAACAGTTACCTGTTCCCTTACATCCGGATCCGAACTGTTCCATGCCCGAGAACGATGCGCAATGCGTCATTCCTGTCAAGCGCACCACTGTCTATTCAGTTTGTTGTTTTAGATTTTAGATTTTTAAGTTTTATATTGTTTGTAACTTGTTTTCCAGAATCACCAGGTATGGTATGCTAATATTTTCATCTTCAGTGGATTTGTGGTTATGTGCATGTACATATAAGATAATAAAACAGTTATATCATACCTGTTCAGGGAACAGTCAAAACAATTGTTCCTCGGTGCTTCAGCCTTAGGCAACAGTTCTCAAGTCATCTCTAGCACCTCGGGTCAATAGTTTTGACTGTTCCCTGAACAGGCATGAAATAACAGTATAATACAAAAGCCCTCTTTCTTTTGTCCGTTAGTAGGTTAAAACTATTTTCATAAATGCACGAATTATTTAATTTTGTGCACACGACACGCTTATGAAAATTGACATCAAGCACGTTCAAAGTCAAACGATTGAAAAGGTAAATACTTTATAAGTCCCCATTCTTTTATCCGTTAGTAGATTTATACTAATTCTCATAAATTCAAGGGACCGGGTGGCTCAATGAGTTAGGTAGTTGGATTACCTAACAACTCATGCAAGCCTATCACCAATACGGGATGGGTTCGCGCCCGGCTTTGTAAATGACAAAAATGGGTGCACTCGATTCGCAGCCGCAAGTAATAAAGCTTACCAGTTGCTTGCCTATGGTCAGTGGTTCTCTCCGGGTATTCCGGCTTCCTCCACCACTAAAACTGGTCGCCATGATATAGCTAAAATATTGCTGAAAGTGGCGTTAAAACACCCCAAAAAAATCAAATCTAATTTTGTGCACACGGCATGCTTAAGGAATAATATTGTTCACGTTCGCTTAAAGTCAAATGATTGAAAAGACTAATAATAATTTAACAGTCTTTCTTTTGTGAGTTAGTAGATTTACAAAGTTTATGTAACTGCTATCACCACAGTAGACAGTCTTATTGTTAAATTCCCATAAATAGCTCATTCAGCTGTATTATTACCATATTTTTGTGACCCTGACATTTAAACTTTTATAATAATAACGCCCCTGTACATAACAACTCGTTCAGTGATTACGACAATGTGTAAAAAGATTAAAACCCCTTTACTGTTTAACCTTGTATGGTAACGTAACCTATACAAATGTATATATCCATAGCATTTTGTATTTATTTTAAATGTTAAAATAACATAAAATCAAACAGATGCGCAACCGAATAAATTCACAACATCGTGACTTTAAATTCCGCTAACATTTCTAATGCAGTTTAAAGACACGGAGGCAAAAGTATAAATTTACAGCAGAGTTACATACAATTCCGCTAACATTTCTAAGAGAGTTTAGAGTTACGGAGGCTAACGTGTAAATTTACAACAGAGTAACATAAAATTCCGCTCACATTTCTAATGCAGTTTACAGACACGGAGACAAACATGTAAATGACATAAATTAGCGCTAACATTTGTAATGCAGATTACGCATAAAGGGAGTGACATAAAATTCCGCTAATATTTTTACTGGAGTTTACAGACACGGAGAGACACAGGAATAAATTTGCATTTAACTTAAATGTAAAAATGACATAGAATGAAACAGTGACATAAGGTATAAATTTACAACCGCGTGACATAAAATACCGCTAGCATTTCTAATGGAGTTTACAGAAATCAATGCTTTGTTGGTCACTCTAGTCGGCTGTATTATAACATTACTGTCAATATACGTCTTTTATCTTGAAAGGAGAATAGTACGATTAAACAGGCTACATAGAAGTAAGTATCTTTATTTTTAATTTAACAATGTTTTATGGAAACTTGAAGATCTTTTGAAATTACATGCAATGCAGTGATGGTACCTTTTCACGGCCTGGTATACGTTAGTAAACATATATAAATATTAGTAGGACACATGAGAGGGAGCTCAGTCGGTACATCGGGCCCGCGACCCGGAGAGCCAAGAAGAGGGGGGGGGTCAGTGAATCTCTGCAGGGCACATGAGAGGGAGCTCAGTCGGTACATCGGGCCGCGACCCAGGGAGCCAAGAAGAGGGGGGGGGGGTTCAGTGAATCTCTGCAGGGCACCAGTAGATATTATATTTTGATTTTTTTCATTGGAGAAGGGGGATATTTATAACCATCTTTAGTTTATTTAGATAAATAATTATATAAAAATCATTTAGACTTCTGGCTCCAAAGCAGTCTTGTTCCGCCTTACAAAATTTCTCTTCGACTATTAGTACTTGTTAGTATGCGATCTACATATCATGTATTATCTAGGGGAACAACTCTGAGAAATAAATTCCTTACGCTCAATTTCTAAAACATTCTTGTTTCGGAAGGAATGTTGGTACAATTTATATGTAAATAAATGTGATATATTTGTGAAAAATGTTTTAAACATTTAAATACCACATCGGTGGTGCAATATTTAAAAAAAATATATACAATATTTCAAAACCATAACAATCATCCGTTTTTTAACTTACGACATAGATAAAAATAAATAAAAGAGAAAAAAAAACACAAGTTGGGCCATAACTTAGCGGGTATGTTATCATCAGTCTTAAAAACCGTTTGAAGATATTAAAGAGGTTATCACAAGCCGTAAATTGAAGGAAATACAAATAATGGCCAACAATAAAATAAAATATGGACTAAAATGTCGGTTAACAAAGTAAGTGTTTTAATAACACTGTAGAATCACAATCGTGACAGATTAAAAAAAAATATTTGTTTTTCTTTTCAATGTTTAACTTGTGATGATATATTGAGTAATACATTTGTTGTATCAAGTTTCTCGATAATTCTAGATGTATTATATTTATTTATATGGTATTCCTATCTGAATTTTTTATCAAGGTTTTTTACTTAAATTGCTAAAAGTTAATCTTAATTTAATATTTTATTAATTTATCAATTGATTCATTAATTAATTAATTCATGATAATAACAAATATAAATCAAACTTAGTGCGCATGACGCGTATATAACTTACATCATAACATAAACATAAATGATTTCTTTATTAATAAATCAAAGGGATTTGTAAACAAGTTATACCAACTTGTATTAATTCGGTTCATTGAAATTTTGATTAATTAATTTACCGTCTCTTCCGGAATACCTTGTTCACATCCGGTTTTTAGTGGGGCCCGGGTTGCTCAGTCTTAGTGTTCTGTGTATTGTTTTATAGACCGTTGTTTGTCCTTTTATCCCTTTTCTTTTAGCCATTGTGTTGGCTGTCCTTCTTTAATTTACGGTTTCAGAAACTTTGTAGAGGGCCCGGGTGGCCCAATGAGTTGAGGTAGTTGGATTACCTAACAACTCATACAAGCCTATCACCAATGCGGCGTGGGTTCTCACCCGACTTTGTAAATTACAAAAAAGGTGCACTCGCCTCACAGCCGCAAGTGATAAAGTTTACCAGTTGCTTGACCATCGTCGGTGGCTCTCTCCGGGTACTCCGGCTTCTTCCACCACTAAATCTGGTCGCCATGGTATAGCTGAAATATTGCTGAAAGTGGCGTTAAGCACAACAAATCAAATTAAATCAAAACGGTAAACAATAGGTTGTAAAGTAAAAACATAAATATCTAATTTACTGCGCATGCGCACGACGCGTTTCTGAAATAACCTTCATCAAGTACGCTTAAAGTTAAAAGTTTGGAAAGCAAAATAATTAAAAATTGTTGGGAGATAGTAAACGCAGATTTATTTTGAATGTCAATATTTAATATACATGTATTTGACAATTATTTATCAAGTTCGCTGTGCTATTTATTTTTTTTACATCAATCTGATATTTTTTTTTAATAAAGTTGCTTGGTACACTAACTTCAAAAGTCCCAATGGAGCGTCGTAGTCGTATGGTAGCTGGATTTACAACTACCTATGGAATCAATGCATATCACTACTAACATTGTGAGTTCGAATCACACTCAGCCGAGGTATACTCAATACAGCATTATTTGATAAAGTTTGCCCCAATCTAATTAAAATTAGTTCTCTCACTTTGCTCTTGTTTATTTATATTTCGCGCGAAATATAAATAAACAAGAGTAAAGTAAGAGATCTAATTTTAATTAGATTGAGTTTTCCCAAGCTACTTATGAAAGTTTTTTTTCATGTTAATATTGTGTTACATAACTACATCCTATTCTTAATCCTATCAATAATAAAACAAACAGTTTTGAGAGATTAGTATGACATTGCTTTCATAATATTTGATTGCAATTGAATTATATTGAATAATATTGCTTACGATGATGTAGAAAAGGCCGAAGCTTTTAATACCTTCTTTTCGTCTCAATCAAATATTGATGATACTGACAAATCAGTACCAGCTGACGATACACCGCCACTGAGATGTCTGGATCGTATTGTTCTTCGACAATATGAAGTTCAGGATGTACTAAGACTAATTAATACTAACAAGGCATCGGGCCCAGATGCTATTCATGCCAAACTGCTAAAAGTAGCATACGATATTATTTCTAAACCATTGTGTGCTATTTTTAACATTAGTCTGATAACTAAACATTTTCCAAATAAATGGAAACTGGCAAACGTCACCCCTGTCCACAAAAAAGAGGATAAAAACATAATTGGAAATTATCGACCTATTTCTTTGCTCCCGATTCCTAGTAAAGTTTTCGAAAAATGTATTTACAAACATATTTTTAATTTTATCAGAGACTTAATCACAGAACATCAGTCTGGTTTTACAATAAATGACTCGACTAGGAATCAACTTCTGTATATTGCGAATATGTTTAGTAAAGCCCTGG
>MJUT01030417.1:349143-366989 GCA_002080005.1 Gigantidas platifrons
CTTTTTCAATTTCTTGTAATTTTATCACTATGGACATGTTTTCTATGGGGTTTTCGTTGGTATTCGAGTTGTTATAGTTGTAGAAGGAGGAGAACCATTTCGAGAGGTATTTGTACGGTACGGTGTTTTCTGCGTTTTTCTGTTTTTCTTCTGTTATCTGATTGATATGTTCCATGGTGGCGACCATCTTGGATTTTGGATCGGCACCAAAATAACACTCATTTGATAGAGGACCATCCTTGGAACATTCATACTATATAACAATTCCGATGGCTTTGTAGTTTCGGTCGAGACGATTCTTTGATAATTCAGCCAATCATGATGCATTATTGACACTGTCTGCTATCATGGTTGACTTTCTGTTCGGTATACAAATTACAAACTTAGTAGAGGTCCACCCAATGAAGATTCCTGTTTGTTTTCATTTAAGCCATAGGATGTGGTTAAAATATAAAAATTTGTTTTTATTTCATCTTTCTTTTCAAAAGTGACTTTTCTTGGCTGGACTCGGCTACACGCTACTTGAATAAAGACTGAAGTCGTCGCTACTAAAACATATACGGGATACTTACACTACCGGTTCATCACGACTGGTTCCAGGTTTTTATGGAGTCCGTGTTGTTCATTTATGTGTTTTTTGAGTTCTTGTGTTGCCCTGCCAATTGTTTGTCCGTCTATGATATCGTGTTTCCGATGTTCTGGACCTTTCTTTGGTGAGTAAACGGTTTGGTTTCTGGCCCCATATTACACAGGTTATAGTGTTAACTTTCAAAGAAATAAAGCATTTGTCGGACTATCGGACTGTCGGACTATCGGACCGTCGGACTATCGGACTGTCGGACTATCGGACTGTCGGATTATAGGTCGGACCCCCAACATTACACTTACATTAGACACACAGAGGAACAACACTTGTATTGTTCTCACCACGTTATTGCTGAAAAATTGTTAAGTTGGCACTAAACAACAGGCACTCACTCAATAATTAACATAAGAAGAGTTTGAAGATTCATTGATTGGTGTTTAACGCCAACTTTAGCAATATTTCAGCTGTATTGTAACGTGCAAACATTTGTATGTTAGAAGAGTTTGAAGATACCAAAGGGGCAATCAGAAACTGTATAAAAAAATATCAAAGAAGAACAGACAACATAACTTAGACACATAAAAGACTATATAGAAATAAAACATACGTTTCTATAAAACAAACTGGTTATATGTAAAAATAAAACAAACATTAAAAGATTTTAAAAGTATTTTATATATCTATATTTTTGTTTATAAATTTATTTCTTTTAAAATAATTTTTCATTAAAGTGTTCATTTCAAACTTTGATTATAAGTGTGGACGCAATTTACTAATTATTTGTTCGTTTGTTTTACTATTTAAAATTGTCTTGTCGGAATTGGATAGGGTATTTTAATCCCTTTGATGTACAAATGATTGAAATCAATTAGGACACATTTTACAGTCATTATAAAATTATCAAAAGTGTGAAAACACGCTTACTATGTTTGCAACCCAACCTGACACCCAATTGTCCCAACCCATAATACAACATTAAAATTTACTCAATTCGCGTTTTTGCTATAAATACTTCGGGGAGAATATTTTCTTAATATTCGGATCTAGACTTGACTAGCGGATACATCTCTACAGTGAGCAGAAATCAACACAACTCAATTCAACAATGGAATTACCTGTCGAACAGGTTGGACTTCTCGAGCACGCAGGGATAGATGGAAAGAAGTTAACTTGGGACCTGCAAGTTAATTCCAACGCTGTATCGGTCAATCTGGTGTGGATCAAGGCTAGGAAACCCGTTGAAAAAACAGGAGAAACTACCAGCATGGTCCAGAAAAAGAAGCACCTCTCACCTTCCACCAGGAGAAGAAACGCCCAACGTATGGACCAGTCGAAAGCGAAAAGGGAAGCCGTTGGTGGTACTAAAATTTGTGTACAAACACAGACAGCTGATAACAATCCCTCCACAGATAAAACAACCCAAACTGACCAGCTCAACAGCGACGCCCAAGCCATCAACATTCCAACAGTAATGACAAATAAAAGGGAGCGATCTACACAGACCAAATTTACATATACTGGTATGATACCTAAATCTAAACAAACCACCGATCCTGAAGTTATCGGCAAAGAAAGGAAAAGCAATAAAACGGTACGAAGTCCGTAGGATAAAATGAAACTGGTCTACCAAACGAATTACAGAGACGGATCTACGACTCTATCTGAGCCATTCGACCCGGACGATCCAGCTCTTATCGATCGCTTCCCAGATTATACAAGTACTGAAACAGATATTGGTGATAGACCACCGACACCAACACCGGTTAAAAATAGCAGGCAAAGACCTAGTAAGAAAAAGAAGTATATGTCCGCAATACCTGAACAGGGTAGCCGGACGTAAAACCCTGAAATACTACTACTTTTCTTAATAACCAAAAAAATGTCGCTTCAACGGTGGTTTAAAGTCCGGTAGTATAAAGGTTAAAGCTCAAGCCACGCCAGGCTTGCCCGATCCATCGAACTGCAGTAACCAACGTGATGTACTCGTAACCCAGGCAGCCAACGACAGTGTTGACACCATGATATCTGCTACTCCATCTACTCCTACTAGAAAATGCAAACGGGGAGACTACTACTACGATGATGAGACCCGTGCCAAAATCCCCAGATATTTTAAATTTAAAGTTCTATGTTTCTTTTCACTTGCAACTTTGATAAACGTTTTCTGAAATCAAAATGCTTAATTTTTGTATTAAAATTTTAAGATTTATGTCCGGAAATATTACCAAAGATGCTTAGTAAAATTTATTTCGATCAAATGTCGTTTTTGTCCAGAATAAAGATACAAACATGCTTAAAGGACAATTTATCGAAATATTATTTGAAAAGCAATTTGTGTCCTCCCAGCTCCCTTTAAAAATTGCTTCGTGAAATTTGTATTTGATAAAATGTCGTTTTTCTCCAGAATAAAGAAACAAACATGCTTAAGCGACAATTTATCGAAATATTATTTGAAAAGCAATTTGTGTCCTCCCAGCTCCCTTTAAAAATTGTTTAGTAAAATCTTATTTCGATAAAATGTCGTTTTTGTCCAGAATAAAGAAGCAAACATGCTTAGACGACAATTTATCGAAAAATTTGTTAAGTAATATTTTATTGCAATAACGTGTCGTTTTCCCTGATTTCTTTTTAGTGGATAAAATTTGATACAGCTTAATGTCAAAACGCGTGTTCGTATGACAGATAAATATGTTGTTGGTCAAAGGTGTGAAATTTTAAAATCCGTGTGTCTCCTATAATCAATAATAATTACAATATAAACACATTTGCCATATTATTAATTACCAACATGCCATGCACTTCGTAAATCAACACTATACTAGAACTACAAAACAAAACCGGAAGTAAACAGATGCGTTCAAAATCACATTTTACCATACAAACAAAATCTACATCCAAGAGTTTTATTATTTTTAACAACCTTTTTCCTTAAAGTATTTATTGTTTAATGCACGTTACTATATACTCACACCTGGAAATGTACCGTATTGCACCGATCACAACGAAATAAGATATTCGAGAATGCCAAAATAATTAAAACTCGACTGTTGCGATTATTCTTCGTTGAATTCTTAATTCGTGGATTGCTGTGACCCACGAAATCCACGAAAATTGATATCCCACGAATAAAAATGAATCCACAGTAATCCGAATAGGAAGTAAAGAATGGACTAACCCAAAAAAACTGCCTATATTGGGTACAAAAGACAAGCACACAATGTGTGTTAGACATCCCTATGAGCAAAGATATACACAAAAACACACAATAAGACATGTGTAAGCGTACTTTTATTCCGGTGTGTAGAATTTCCGGTAAGGGTTAGCATGGAAAAATAACATAGTGCAATAATTCCTCTTGAAATTATACACTAGTGTAACTTGTCCTCTGGTTTGTGTTTGAATATATCCACTGTAATAAATATTAAAATTTTAACAGCTTTTCTCTAGTTTTGATCGCTAAGATGCTTGAAATCTGCATACAAACATCATATGATCAAAATGTTCGACTGTTTTTAAAGAGTTATCTCCCTGTAGTGTATGGTACCCTCTTAATGTGGTCAAAAGGGTCCCTTTTATGAGCAGTTCATATGAAAAGAAAGTATTTTTTCCTAATAATTCGAATGGGAAGTCAAGAATGGACAATCCCAACAAAACAAAAAAAACTGGTCTATTGGGTACAAAAGACACAAGACGAAGACAAGCACACAACACAATGTGTATTATACATCCCTACGAGCAAACATATACACAAAAACACGCAATAAGACATGTGTAAGCGTACTTTTATTCCAGTGTGTAGAATTTCCGGTTAGTGTTATGCATGGAAAAAATAACCTAGTGCAATCATTCCTCTGGAAATTATACACTAGTGTAACTTGTCCTCTGGTTTGTGTTTGAATATATCCACTGTAATAAATATCAAAATTTTAACAGCTTTTCTCTGTGGTTTTGATCGCTAAGATGCTTGAAATCTGCATACAAACATCATATGATCAAAATGTTCGACTGATTTTAAAGAGTTATCTCCCTGTAGTGTATGGTACCCTCTTAATGTGGTCAAAAGGTTCCCTTTTATGAGCAGTTCATATGAAAAGAAGGTATTTTTCCTAATAATTCGAATGGGAATTCAAGAATGGACAATCCCGAAAAAAAAATGGCTCTATTGGGTACAAAAGACACAAGACGAAGACAAGCACACAACACAATATGTATTAGACATCCCTACGAGCAAACATATACACAAAAACACGCAATAAGACATGTGTAAGCGTACTTTTATTCCAGTGTGTAGAATTTCCGGTTAGTGTTATGCATGGAAAAAATAACCTAGTGCAATCGTTCCTCTGGAAATTATACACTAGTATAACTTGTCCTCTGGAAAGAATACACTAGTGGAAAGCAAACACTGTTCACGTGCTCTCCTACAAACAACTGGATGTAAAGACGAACCGAACATATTTTTTTATGGGGAATCGTAACGGACATCACAACACGGAATTAAGAACGAAAAGACACATAATAGGACAACACAACATATAAAACGAAGACCAACACATACCTCACAAAAACAATAGGCGAACTCATGTGCTGGCGAAGGGTAAGTAGAGTTCCTGCTTCTTATAAGACAACCGTGGTGTTACTATACAACAAAAACAATAGACTAACTGATGTGGTGGCGAAGGATAAGTAGAGTTCCTGCTTCTTATAAGACAACCGTGGTGTTACTATACAACAAAAACAATAGGCGAACTCATGTGCTGGCGAAGGGTAAGTAGAGTTCTTGCTTCTTATAAGACAACCGCGGTGTTACTATACAACAAAAACAATAGGTGAACTCATGTGCTGGCGAAGGATAAGTAGAGTTCCTGCTTCTTATAAGACAACCGTGGTGTTACTATACAACAAAAACAATAGACGAACTCATGTGCTGGCGAAGGGTAAGTAGAGTTCCTGCTTCAGATAGGACAACCGTGGTGTTACTATACAACAAAAACAATAGGCGAACTGATGTGCTGGCGAAGGGTAAGGAGAGTTCCTGCTTCTTATAAGACAACCGTGGTGTTACTATACAATATATATACAATCATGTCCGGTAAAAGTCGTGGCAGTGATAGAGGGTCCAAGAATTAGCATAACACTTTTTTAATTTCTTTACTTCTGTTTTGTTTTTTCGTGTGTATGTATTGGAGTCGGTTAATGCTTCTATATCTGACAAAACAAGACAGACGGTGTAAATAAATGTTAATTTTACTGGTTCAATGACAGTGAAGTGTCATTTACCTTTTTCCGGAAGTCAGGTTTAGACGTTATATTACTTCTATTAACATGCCAAATTGACCTTTTGCACATTCCAGATTTGATTTCAAAACTATGCGTTTTCTATAGTGGTTACTGTCATTTAATGTGGTATCATACACTTCATATTGGAGTCGGTTAATGTTTCTATATCTGACGAAACAAGACAGACTTGTAAATAGCTGTTATTGTTCCTGATTCAATAAATATGGTGTGTACTTTTTCTCGTAATTTGAATTTGTTTCTCTTTGTTTTTTTGTTTGTTTTTCTTTTGTGTGCGTATTGGAGTCGGTCAAAGCTTCTCTATCTGACGAAACAAGACAGACGGTGTCAATAAATGTTAATTTGTCTGGTTCCAATACTCACGGGTGGTTTGCTACTTCACACGTACGGATACTTGAACATCGCCTCGAGGTAGGTTTATGCAGTTGTACAATTTTAAGAAAGAAAAACTAACAAAACCAAGTAGTTCACCGAAGGGCCCACGTATCAGACTTCATTGTTAGCATACATTCATTGCGTGGTAATCTGTCAGTTTTGCAAACACTTCTGTACAGTTAAAATTCCGGGCAAGGATACCGTTCACACAAAACTCATCATACTGTATAGAAGTGTTTGCAACATTCCAGATTTGATTTCAAAACTATACGTTTTCTATAGTGGTTAATGTCATTTAATGTCGTCAAAACGATACTCTTTTATGGGTGTGTCTAAAAGTCGGTCTCGGTTCCGGTCTTCGGTTCCGGTTCGCTATCTAAAAATTGGTCTCTCGGTCTCGGTTCCGCCATAAAATATCTAGTTTTGAAGTGTAATAAAATATTTTTGTTAAACTATTTCAATTGCAATAACGTCATGAAATATGTCTTTTGTGATTTTAAAAGAAATTTTCGGTTCCGGTTTATTCGGTTTCATTGAATTATTTAATAAAAAAATCTGTAGTAGGGTAGTTATAAATAATATTTCTTTTAAAATCACAAAAGATATATTTCATGACGTTATTGCAATTGAAATAGTTTATCAAAAAGATTTTATTACTCTTCAAAACTAGATATTTTATGGCGGAACCGAGACCGAGAGACCGATTTTTAGATAGCGAACCGGAACCGAGACCGACTTTTAGACAGACACCCTTTTATGTACAGTTCATATGAAGAGAACACATTCTTTCTTGTAGGTAAACGTTAGAGAACACCTAATGGGCGGTCAAGAATGGACAATCAAAAAAAAACCACTGATAATATTGGGTACAAAAGACACAAGACGAAGACTAGCACACAACACAATATGTGTGAGAAATCACTATATAAGACATTCACAGTTTTACTCATATATACAGTCAAGTCCTGTAAAAGTCTTGGCAGTGATAAAAGGTCCAAAACAAGCATAAAGCATTTTTTTTATATGTGTGTGTGCGTGTGCATATTGGAGTAGTTCAATGTTTCTATATCTGACGAAACAAGACAGACGTGTAAATAGCTGTTGTGTTCCTGATTCAATAAAAATGGTACAGTACTTTTTCTCGTAATTTGAATTTGTTTCTCTTTGTTTTTTTGTTTGTTTTTCTTTTGTGTGCGTATTGGAATCGGTCAAAGCTTCTATATCTGACGAAACAAGACAGACGGTGTAAATAAATGTTAATTTGTCTGGTTCCAATACTAATGACTTGTCCTTTAAACTGTAATAAAATATCACGATAAATGAAAACATTTATTCTCGTATTTATTAACATTCGGAGTGAAAACCGAAAGGATATTCTAGAATCCCACGTTAGCTTGGGTATCAGACACAGACACAAACGACACAATACGGAAACTAAAAGAAAAAAAATCGTTGACCCGGGCCCCCTGATGCCACTGTTATTTTGTAAGTTCAAATAATGAAATTGTTATGCAATAACTTCAATAAGACGTGTCGAAAAGGCATGGCACCCATTTGAAGTTTCGTTCACAGGTATCATTCGGAAACCAAACATTTTGTAAATTTGAAGTACAAAAAGGGCATAACTCTGGTAAAAACTGTCCAAAAATCGTCATTATAGAATTTGACCTAGATATTCATACAACACACTTACATGTCATATCTAGCTTCAATTCAAGGTTTTCAACACAGGTTATCATCAGGAGGACAATTTGTTTGGAAACTGGAAGTAAAAAAAAAAAACCTCTGGTAAGAATTGTCAAAAATCGTCATATAAAATATGACCAAGATATATAGATACACATGCATACTAGTACGACTCCTAGCATCAATCCTTATTTTCGTTTACAAGTTATTATCCGGAAACCAATTTGGGATGGACGTACAGACGGACGAACTTGGTTACTCGATACAGAGTATCTGTGTCACAAATGACGAAGGATATGTTCGATTGTCGTAATCACAATCCAGTCCTGACTTATCACCGGGTTTGTAACACCATTGGTCCGCCCACATGTGGATCAGGACCTCCATACCCTTCCACAGCACCCGTGTTTACCTCTTGTTTTTAGTAGGGCTTGTGTTGATCAATCTTCTGATTACCCCTATGGTATCTTCAAAACTCTTCTTTATAGTTTTATATGTAGTGTATTGTAGATCATTGTTTGGCCATTGTGTTGTCTGTCCTTCAATTTACGGATTCTGATTACTCCTTTGGTATCTTCAAACTCTTTGTCATATACATGTACATATAGGTACTAGTATATAAAAGAGAGCCGATGGCTTTTTATGATTCATGGATGATTCTACTCAGAAAATGAAATAATTTTGTCATGTGCATATTATGTATATAAAGATACCAAAGGGGCAATCATAATCCGCACATTGAAGATGAACAGGCAACACAATGGCCAGAAGAAAAAGTATAAAAGGACAAACAATGATCTACAAAACATACATATAAAATTAAAGATCGAGTAACACGAGCCCGATTAAAAACCTCGGGTGAACACAGGTGCTGTGGATGGATTTTTATGATTCATGGATGATCCTACTCAGAAAATGAAATAACTTTGCCTTATGCATATTATGTATATAAATATACCAAAGGGGCAATCATAATCCGCATATTGAAGAAGAACAGGCAACACAATGGCCAAAAGAAAAAGGACAAACAATGATCTACAAAACATACATATAAAATTAAAGATCGAGTAACACGAACCCCATTAAAAACCACGGGTGAACGCAGGTGCTCCGGAAGGGTTTTTATGATTCAGGGAGGATTGTAGTCAGAAAATAGAATAACTGAAAATGAATGAAATATAGCTGAAACCTTCTACACACACTTTCAAAAAGGTCATTTTGTTATCTGTTCTGTCCAGGGCCGGATCCAGGGGGAGGCGCAACCGGCGCTCCCCCCTCCCCCCCAATATTGGAAAAAATATTTTTTTTTGCGTAAAATCGTGATTTTTCACACGAAATACCCCAAATATTTTCGCGCCAAACTCCGCTCCACGCGATTTTTTTAACTGCGCCCCATAACTTGAAATCCTGGATCCGCCCCTGCTGTCTGTGTCCTGTAACATTCAGATATTTCTTTACAGGACAATAACCGAAAAACATCACCCCCAATAATTAAAGTGTTTACTGCTACTGTATTCGATGACTGTTAATCTAAGTTTTACACCCTGTGCTCACACTACTGTGTGGTAAATAATAATTGCTTCCTACTGACATTTAGTTTACCATACTGCTGCTACTGTACTCGATAATTGTTAATCTAAGTTTTACACCCTGTGATCAAACTACTGTGTGGTAAATAATAATTGCTTCCTACTGACATTTAGTTTACCATACTGCTGCTACTGTATTCGATGACTGTTAATCTAAGTTTTACACCCTGTGCTCACACTACTGTGTGGTAAATAATAATTGCTTCCTACTGACATTTAGTTTACCATGCTGCTCCTACTGTATTCGATGACTGTTAATCTAAGATTTACACCCTGTGATCACACTACTGTGTGGTAAATAATAATTGCTTCCTACTGACATTTAGTTTACCATGCTGCTCCTACTGTATTCGATGACTGTTAATCTAAGTTTTACACCCTGTGATCACACTACTGTGTGGTAAATAATAATTGCTTCCTACTGACATTTAGTTTACCATGCTGCTGCTACTGTACTCGATAATTGTTAATCTAAGTTTTACACCCTGTGATCAAACTACTGTGTGGTAAATAATAATTGCTTCCTACTGACATTTAGCAGATAAAATCATGTGAACGTAGTGGGAAAGTATATAAGCTCAAGCTAAACTGAAATTTCGCTTCATGCATTGGCGGTTGATTGAAAACAGACCTTGAAAAGAATACAACATGTCGTTAGTTCTGCCATTCACGGAGACCTGTGTCAAGTACGAGGATTCAAGATCTGTATTATTCTTAATTAGCCATCCAATGACTAGACTGTCTACGTTCCAACGGCAAATTACAAACAATTACCAGTGTAAGAAGGACAGTCTTTACCACAAGACAAAACTGCGTTGCTACCAACAATAATGCTAGACTATCGATTTAGTCGTTGTGTGGTGTTCTTGTATATTGTAGATTTGAATACAAAATGGCATTACATATGCACGTAGTGTTGAGACTAGATGTTACGACAGTGTTCTGAAAACTAAATTACCCACAGCGTTGTGAGAACTAGATGTATCCACACCGTTGTCAGAACTAGATGTACACAGTGTTGTGATAACTAGATGTATCCACACCGTTGTTAGAACTAGATGCACCCACAGTGTTGTGATAACTAGATGCATCCACGCCATTGTGAGAACGAGATGTGTCCACTGCGTTGTGATAACTATATGTGTCCACACCGTTGTGAGGACTACATGTATCCAGTGTGTTCTGAGAACTAGATGTACCCACACCGTTGTTAGATCTAGATGTATCCACAGCGTTCTGAGAACTTGATGTACCCACACCGTTGTTAGAACTAGATGTACCCACAGCATTATGAGAACTAGATGTACCTACAGCGTTCGGAGAACTAGATGTACACACAGCGTTGTGAGAACTAAATGGGTCTACGGTGTAGAGACAAACATATGTGCCACATGTGTATGAGAAATAGATGTACCAACAGTTTTGTGGCACCTAGATATCATCCAGACATTTTCATTCGAGTCCTTAGAAGATGATGATATTAACGATTACAGTCTATATATTAACCTTGCCATGAATATGTATTGCAGTTTGTTTTTAATTAGAACAGAAAATTATAAAAGAAAAAAAACAGTGATGGCCAACAATTCCACCAATATCAACAAATTGAACAACCACCTCTAAACAGTGATCGTCAACAATTCCACCAATGTGACAAAAAAAAAGGCCTCAACTCATTGAGCATGATAAAGACCACGCCACACGACGTAGGTTATAAAGATCCTGCCTTGGGACAGGAACAATAATGTGACGGAGCTAAACGCGATCTGTTTTGGCCTGAACGGTAAACGCTATTTTTTTAATACATTTCAGCAGAACTTTCTATTGTATATTTAAGTTATTATGAGTATAATTTGTGATTTACTGTCATAATTTACAAGGCCGAGATATTTTGGACGTTTTTCAACATGATAGATTTTTCATAAATGTTTTAATTTTCTTCTGTATAGATTGTAACATTGCTCTTAGGCTGAATATCATAAACTAAATGTTAAATATGAAAAAAAGATAAACAAGTAAAACTACATCTGTGACCGTCAAATCCTCAATTGTGTGCACTGTGTTGCCAGTTTCTATTGATTGTCCATTTTTGATTGCTCTTCAGTATTCCATAACGTTTACTGTATTAATACCGGAAACTGTTCAACTACAAACCCTTTATTTCTATTCTAACTGAGCTTAAGAAAGGTCTAAATATTGCAAAAACTAAAAATTCCCCAAGATATTATTTTTGTCATTAGATAAAACATTTGTATGATATGTATATAAAATCAATAAATCATAACTAATCACCTGATATTTAAGAACATTTATTATATCATTTACCTATAATAAATGTACCTCTCAAAGGTGGAACAAATGGCATACAGGTGGAATAAATATTCCACGAGACTTGTTCCATGGAATAAATATCATTTAATATTTGTTTCCTTTTGGAACAAATATTATTAGGAACAAATCTAGTCCTCACAATACAGTTGGTACATCTAGTCCCCACAACGCTGGGGCACATCTAGTTCTCACAACATTGTGGCTACATCTAGTCCTCACAATGCTGTGGGCACATCTAGTTCTCACAATACTGGTGGTACATCTAGTCCTCACAACACTGGTGGTACATCTAGTTCTCACAACACTGGTGGTACATTTAGTTCTCACAACACTGGTCGTACATTTAGTTCTCACAACACTGGTGGTACATTAGTTCTCACAACACTGGTGGTACATTTAGTTCTCACAACACTGGTGGTACATTTAGTTCTCACAACACTGGTGGTACATTTAGTTCTCACAACGCTGTGGGCACATCTAGTCCTCATAATGCTGTGGGTACTTCTAGTTCTTATAATGCTGTGGGCACATCTAGTTCTCAGAACAATGTGGGTACTACTAGTCCTCACAATGCTGTAGGTACACCTAGTCCTCACAATTCTGTGGGTACATCTAGTCCTCACAATACAGTGGGTACCTCTAGTCCTCACAACGCCGTGGGTACATCTAGTCATCACAATGCTGTGGGTACATCTAGTCCTCACAATGCTGTAGGTACATCTAGTCCTCACAATACAGTGGGTACATCTAGTCCTCACAATACAGTGGGTACATCTAGTCCTCACAACGCGGTTGGTACATCTAGTCCTCACAACACTGTGGGTATATCTAGTCTTCACAACGCTGTGGGTACATCTAGTTCTCACAAAACTGTGGGTACATCTACTTGACACAACACTGCGTGCATATGTACTTCCATTTGATATTCATATCTACAATATACAATAGTAGTTTGACACATCTATTAATAATGCGGAACCAGCGGCATGTATTCTGTGTAGATCAAATTGCTCACTAAGAAATGTGTTAATTGACTACGTCGATGTTTGTTATATTTGTCACAGGCACTCGAATTCCAGACCTGCCCCCCTTTTTTCCTCATTTGGTCCCTCCCGCGATTATGGTATGGATCTTTGTCTGGAAGTTCAACTTTGAGCCATTTATCCATATTTTACAACATTTAGTGTTATAACTCTCTTGTTCTGCTAACTTTTGTTTCTAGGTCCAGCTGCCGTTTTACTTAAATAAACCTATAAGTAAAACGGCAGCTGGACAGACAAAGATCCATACCATAATCGCGGGAGGGACCAAATGAGGGAAAAAAGGGGTTCCGGAATTCGAGTGCCTGTGATATTTGTCACACATTGTACAACGTCAATACTATATTTGATTTATTTACAAATGTCGCAGGCAACACAATTTTGAAAAACAAAATTAAAGAAAGCTATTTATATACAAGAATCTAGTTAAAAAGCATACGTTCAAAATACAAAGTTTTATCCTTTTAATGTTTGTTTTATTTGTACATATAACCCGTTTGTTTTATAGACAACGATGGTTTATTTCTATTAGCCTTTTATGTGTCTAAGTCAACATACATTTTTTTCACGCCACGATATAACTGAAATATTGTAAAAGTTGGCGTTCAACACCAATCGCTCAATCCTAAAACTGTTCTTATGTTAATTATTGAGTGAGTGATTGTTGTTTAGCGCCAACTTCACTTTGTACTAGACCAACACGCTTAGTTGGATTTTTATAGTGATACATCACTGAAATAATAGTTCGCGGATAGACATGTCGTCCCACTCGAACACATTATCCTGATTTCTAACCAACCAGTTTTGGTCTTTCTCCTTAGTGCTGAGTATTTAGCAGAGAAGAAACAAATATCAGTTGCATAGTCTTTGGTTGACCCGATCGGGACTCGAACCCACGATCTATCTCACTCGAGGCGAACATACTATCTATTCACCAGCTAAAAGCAAAAAGAAAAAACTAAATTGATTTAAATCAAAGAATTAAGAGGAATACAATCGTCCGTTTTCGCTAGATGGATTGAGAAGCTCGTTTGATAAGACACGTTATACTGTCATGTGACCCCCATGATATCCATTACCAGCTTCTAAAACATCTTCCGGACTCGGCACTCCAAATTCTTTTAGATTGAATAAATGACATTTGGGAAACAAGCGACTTGCCATCAGTTTGGAAATTAGCTAATGTCATTCCTATTCCAAAACCTGGAAAAGACCATTACGAACCGTCAAATTAACTACCTATAACACTAACTAGTTACGTTTGTAAAACCATGGAAAGGATGATCAATGCTCGACTTGTGTGGTTTCTTGAATCCAATGGACTCTTGTCAAATATAGTGTGGATTCCGTCAAGGTAGAAGCACATTGTATTACCTTGTAAGTTTTGAAACATTTATTCGAAATGCTTTTGCCAAAAAGGAACATGCGGTGTGAACACTATAACAGATTTATTTACAACTGTCGCAGGCGATACATACAAGTTTGTCTTTCAGTGATGTTCATATTCTTAGCCCGATTACGTATCAGGAAGTCATCTACATCAAGAGAACCCTAAATGTTATCATTTTCAACTTTAGCAGACTGTTTATCTATACTAAGCAGCGTAGCAGAAAGGGTTCTTCCCTAGGCGAACCCCCATCTCTTGTTCATGAATATCAGAATAAATTAAATTAACCCTGACGTTAAATTATCTTTGTGATAGCAAATTTGGAATAAAAGTAGGTAGCTTACCGCTCAACCCCATATCAAAGAGGTCTTTTAAATACAATATTTCAAAGTTGTGTCATATGCTTTATTCAGGTCGAAAAGGATAGATACAGCATTGGTTATTGTAAGGATGACAGTAAATGTGATAGTGCGTCAAATGTCCCTAAGCAACACTGTGTCCATCGTTCCAAAACTTGTCAAACTCTGAAACACTTCTACAATGGCATTTCGACCTATTTTGAAAACGTTGTCGAAGTGTTTGAGAGTTTGACAAGTATTGGAACGATGAGCACACCGTTATTTAGCGGATATTTAGTGGCATATGACGTACTATCACATTTAATGTTGTCCTTACAATAACTAATGCTATAAGTAGATACTTACCTTCAAGCAGCACAAAATGGCTTCCAATTATGACGTGCATTCACCGCTCTCAAGCGTCCAGCGAGCAACATTTCAACTACAAAAAAGTACATTTGATTAGATTTTTAGTGTTTTATCGCCGTTTTCAACAATATTTCAGCTATATCATGGCGACCAGCTTTAGTGGTGGAAAAAGCCGGAGAGAACCATAGGCCATGGGCAAGCAACTGGTAAACTTTATCACTTGCGGCTGCGAGTCGAGTGCACCCTTTTTGTAATTTACAAAGCCGGGCGCGAACCCACGCCATATTGGTGATAGGCTTGTATGAGTTGTTAGATCCAACGACCTAACCCATTGAGCCACCCTTCAACTATATCTGCATATTTAGTTCAATAAAATATAATATAAACACTATATAGAAATGAGGAAATAAATTGGTCAACTGGGTCAACAATATTTGATTACCACTAGTAAGAAGAGCTTGAAGATACCAAAGGGGACCAGAATCAGTAAATCAGAGAAAGACAGACAACACAATGGTCAAAAGATACCAAAGGGGCAACCAGAATCAGTAAATCAGAGCAAGACAGACAACACAATGGTCAAAAGATACCAAAGGGGCAACCAGATTCAGTAAATCGAAGAAAGACAGACAACACAATGGACAAAAGAACACGGAAAAAAGGATACAACAATCATAGGACAAACAATGGTCGCCATGACACTATGACAAATAACTGAATATTGGGCGACATTAACCCCACTTTACACGGGTGTGAACTTGTGTGCACAAGAAGGGAAAGCATAATGATCTGATTTGTTAGATCCAACGACCTAACTCACTGAGCCACCCGGGCCTCTGAAAGCATAATGATTTGATTTGTTAGATCCAACGACCTAACTCACTGAGCCACCCGGGCCCCTGAAAGCATAATGATTTGATTTGTTAGATCCAACGACCTAACTCATTGAGTCACCCGGGCCCCTGATAGCATAATGTAATTAAATGTACTTGTTAGAACGATATGAATCTGTAGTTTTTTTTACTCAGAAGAACTACATCATTTTCGTAACAAAATTATCACGAACGATAGCGAGACATAAAATACAATTATATTAACAATATCAATGTCAACATCTCTTAATTCAAACTGTGGGTATATATTTTTTTATCTTCAATTGTGCGATTTTGAGTACTAACAAAGCGGGTAAAATAAACATCGATGTTATTAAGTTATTGACCTAATAAAGTATTCCAGGTAGAGTGACAGAAAGAAACGGTAACAATATAAGCACTGATGTCACAAATGACACCATTTTCAGACAATTTGGCAGGTGTTTTGATATCACAGGATAAACACCATATACGTACATTGTCGTTAAATATAAAATTAATTTGCACCTCTTTCTAAAACTCGTATTGTTATTAACGCCACTTTCAGAAATATTTCAGCTATATCATGGCGACCAGATTTAGTGGTGGAAGAAGCCGGAGAGAACCACCGACCATGGGCAAGCAACTAGTAAGCTTTATCACTTGCGGTGCCGAGTGTACCTTTTTTTGTAATTTACACAGCCGGGCGCAAACCCACGTATATTTTATATGTGCATTCTGTGCATTATATTGATTCTAATATGAAAAATGCAATGTAATGTTTTTTTCATTGATTGATGTTTAACGTCAATTTTAGTAGTATTTCAGCTATATCGTAGCTCGGAAAAATTACATACTTGTATGTAAACAATCGGGTTATATGTACAAAACAAGTAAAAAATAAATTTAATATCATAAACCATATAATCAGCACTATCAGCAACGTCCTGGAGATTGACATTTGGTTGATTTGATTTGATTTTTGGTGCTTAACGCCACTTTCAGCAATATTTCAGCTATATCATGGTGACCAGTTTTAGTGGTGGAGGAAGCCGGAGTACCCGGAGAGAACCACCGAATCTGGGCAAACAACTGGTAAACTTTATCACTTGCGGCTGCGGGTCGAGTGCACCCTTTTTTGTAATTTACAAAGCTGGGTGCGAACACACGGATTGACATTCGGTTGCTACATTTATCACTTTGATGACATTTAGATCTTAGCCATTTTAATAAAGTTCTCTAACCTTAGTTTGATACGGCTATAGTTATATTTCTGTTATTGCTGTCTGCAAGCGAAGTGGAGAAGTTCAATCAGAAAAAGCGAACATAAAATACTCAAAACCGTTGTTTTATCATTATTTTTACCAACAGCTTGATACAAAAAATACTTTTTTGGTATTTTCTTTCATTATAAAGCTTTGGACATTTTTGATAAACGGGTATACCTTGTGGAGCAGGGACTGCTAAACCTTCAGGAGCATGCCATGTTTTAGTGGGGTTCATGTTGCTCAATGAAGATCAGAATGAGAATCAGTAAAAGACAAGGGATAAAATGACAAACAACGACCTACAGAACACCACACAGAATACCAAAGATCGAGCATAACGAACATCACTAAATACCGGGGTGAACTGATGTGCCCCGGAAGGGTAGGCAGTTCCTGATCTACTAATGGTACCCGTCGTGTTACCCTAGTTACAAACCCGGTGATAAGCCATGAATAAGGAAAGAACAGGGAAGCAGACCTAGTTGTATATGAGGTATCTTTTATTTCAAGCTTGGTGGCATATTTGCAATAAACATTTTTTACTAAGCTTAGAATTATTTAGTGAAAGGACATCATCTATATAGCAGAACATGATATTACATGTAAATGATCGGGCTAGCTTCTCTTCGTTTTTCTTGAGAAGCCTCTGTATGAAGTCTGCCTTGATGCTTTACATATAAACAAATATGTGTAGATAGACAACTGGGCATGATTATTTCACACTGCCT
>MJUT01030417.1:386741-399952 GCA_002080005.1 Gigantidas platifrons
ACTTATGTCAATTATCGAGAATTTGATTAAAATAATGACTGTAATATCTTCTTATTAAATAGGTTGCTATGTAATGTTGAAAGTTATTTCATACATCAAGTTCTTGGTTCTGTAATTCACTTTGCAACTGCCGAAAATCCGGAGTTAAAACTTCGGCGGCCATGTTGACGTTTTCACAGGTCCGCAGTGAAAATTAGGACATTTTTAAATCAAATATATTATATTTTTGTTAAAGTAAAAATTAAACAAATATTTTTATAAGTGCTATAATATATTGATTTATATTTTATGTGTTACTTATGGATTTTCAACCAATCATATTGTAGAAATCAATTCCTGTCCTGAACGTCAAAGGTCACAGGAAGCACATGTAAACAAAGAGGGAAACTTGTTTGTAAACAGTGTTCATGTGTGAATTTCAAGTTTTTTCTAAATGGGTACGTCAAGCACATATGTTTTGCACGTATGGTAGAATGTTATAGTCTGTTCAATTGTTGAATCTAACTGTCATATTTAGTTTTCGTGCTACTTAAATAGTACATTTAGATTAAAATATAGCAAGTAAACTCGGCACAATGATAGGGATGTTAAAGGTATCGTCAGCTGGGCACTCGCCTATCTGTCACCATGTTAACCTTTGATGTTACAAACTGCGTTAAAACAGCCCAGAATTTATTAGAAAGGCAAAAAACTAGAATGATTAAATCCAATAATATCAATCTTACAAACAATATTAAAAAAATCATATTTCTCTGCATAATATTTCTTTACGAACGATTTATTTCTTGTTTGTTTGCTTCTGACTGAAAAATCGACGCCATCTTGAGAGAAACGCATCACATGGCTGCTGCAAATTTAGTTCGGATCACGTTATTTTCATTAAAATATTTGAAAACAATGCCCTTTTGTAATCATTTGAGGTCCTTAAAGGGGATGATATATTTTTCCGTGTAATTTATTGGTAATTTAATTGCTTTCATCGTAATTTAAAATCACTAATGTTTAGTAACGAATAATTTACTTCAGATTGAATGGGACCTCCCAGGACCATATTTTTAAAAGAATTTAACCATCTCAGTATAATTAAAAAACAACAAAATGTTAATAGTCCTAAGCGAATCTTTGCGATAACTAATTCCGTATTGATAGCCAGACGGCGAGTTGATATTTCCGCAACATTCTCATTTCCTCACCGATATATTTTTTTAATTTAAATTATGACTGATTTTCCGGTCTTTTAAATCGTGCAATTGACTCGGACATAAAAGTTTTAAATCACGTACTTTTAACGCTTCCAAGTGACCTCGATTAGCAAAAAGAAACAAAACCTTCGCTAAAAATAAACCGGTTAAATCAACTGATTACAAAACTCGTCTGCCTGATGCAACTTTGATGGAAGCATAAGCCAAAATACTTATGAAATCATAGTTAAGTGTATGTTTTCTAGTGACATTCTTAATTTTTGAAAAACCACCTGAAAAATAAAAAAAACGGCAGATTTTGACAGACACTTTTGCTGACGGTGGTCCTACTCAAAGAGCTGTAACTTTTGAATAACTCCAAGCATTGAAAAAATAATTACATCATTGTGTTTCTAATAAAAATAGCTTTCTCGTGATATACAACACATGCTTGATTTTTTTAATTTTTTTATTTGCTTGACATCCCTAACAATGAGATGTGACATTTTGTTATTTCGAATTTGAATGAATTTGAATTTTGGTGTTTAACGCCACTTTCAGCAATATTTCAGCTATATCATGGTGACCAGTTTTAGTGGTGGAGGAAGCCGGAGTACCCGGAGAGAACCACCGACCCTGGGCAAGCAACTGGTAAACTTTATCACTTGCAGCTGCGAGTCGAGTGCACCCTTTTTTTGTAATTTACAAAGCTGGGCGCGAACCCACGCCATATTGGTGATAGGCTTGTATGAGCTTTTAGATCCAGTGACCTACATTTGTAACTCATTGAGCCACCCGGATCCCCTTTGTTATTTCGATAATTAAAAGTTAAATCGGCACCGACTATAGTCACAGCTAATGAACTAATCTTATGGATTCAGTAACCTTAAATTAAATTCATTGAAAGTAATGATGTATAGCCTTTGGCTTTGTAAAACTTGATTTGTAATTATAACCACAACACAAGATTCTGAAACTTTATCAGTTGTTGCTGTAATATTACTATCCACATATCTTCACTGGTTTTATATGCATTAATAGTTAAGATACATGGATAGTTAATTTACAGCGTCAAGTTTTTTATTTATAAAATTACAAATTCCCGCTGCTGTAATAGACAATATCATTGTATCTTATTAAATCATCTGATGGTCCCTTGCAAAGTTTTCAATGATATAAGCCTCGTATCCTGATAATTTTGTAACGACTTGTTTCAAACTTGGTAGTTTTGTACCAGTTCAATTCGTACATGGAATAGAAACATTGTGCTTGCATGGCATGATTGGGTGGACTATCAAAGATCCAATAAATAAACAATCTAATTCAATAAATAAACAATCTAATTAAGCTTGAATAAATAAAATGAGGTAGTTATACATGTAATATACAATTATTGCCTTCATATGAGGTGAACATCAAGTTGTCAACCCGTTTTTTTTTTAAGATAAAATATTCTCCGATGTTAGGTATATAATTGTGGAACCAGACTAAGAAAAACTGCTTTTCAATACGCATCCGGTTGTCAGGTGCTGTAGACCTATTGTCTTCGGCTACATTGTATATGTTTGGGTTGTCCACCATGTTGTTTCCCTCATCAGCAAATTTTCTGTTGTATCACACATGGTCATTGAAGTGGAGGGCACTTCATTTATATGGAGGAATTTTGATGATTTCTTCTTTTTTTTGTAAGATTTAAACAATGCAGATGAAAATGAAGATGAATATTACGATGATGAAGATAGTGAGGATAATACTTCTACATCAGAGAATTTTATGAAGACGGCCATTACAGGACGAGGAGTTACACTACATATGTTGATAAATGATGGAATCATTGAACCTGGGAATGGATTACTGACACTTAAATATTTGGTGAGTAGCACTATCATCATCATCATCATCGGTAACCCACGTCAGATCACGTTCAGATACAGTAGCACTATCATCATCATCATCGGTAACCCACGTCAGATCACGATCAGATACAGTAGCACTGTCATCATCATCATCGGTAACCCACGTCAGATCACGATCAGATACAGTAGCACTGTCATCATCATCGGTAACCCACGTCAGATCACGATCAGATACAGTAGCACTGTCATCATCATCATCGGTAACCCACGTCAGATCACGTTCAGATACAGCAACACTGTCATCATCGTCATTGGTAACCCACGTCAGATCACGTTCAGATACAGTCTGTGCCAAAAACCGCTAGCTGTATGCCTCAGTCTAGAACAAATTGCATAAAATTTGCTTAATTAAATAGAAAAATTCTTCTAAGATGCTGTTCAGGCTAGTTTGTCGAAATGTTTTTGGGACAGACTGCGGTACTCTCCAATCATGGCCCATGATCAGTCAGTTATGGGTTACTGACGATGCACAGTTAAGTACAAGGATGTTTTATATCACATAAATTATTAACCATAATTATGGTACAGTAGTCCTTCCTTTTATACGGCCACTCCTTCTGCAGTGAAAAAGTGGCCTTATAAGTTGCCTCTATCAAGACAGAGATCCTTGCCTACATGAGTACTGAACTCACCATTTTCAATTGGACTCGCCAAAGTTTTCAAATTTTAGATTTTTACAATATTGAGAATCACCAAAATTGTCAGAAATGTCTTCTGTACTCGTAAAAATAATAAATTGCTACAAGTATCACTTTTGAGAGGGATAATTTACTAGTATTTTACTATCTCCGTGCACCCGAAATCTGGAATTAGAATTAGAATTAAACTTCCGTACTTATAAACTAAAACAAGGATAACTAACAATCAAGATACTTAACTTTGTACTGTACATACAATTTGATACAAATGCACATAATATAAAGGTTTATGAGGCCATTCATGAATTTTATTTGCTTTGTTGTAACCCATTAGACTCACCAAACCTGCCGATAATAAAAAAAAAAAATGATAAGAATTTCTAAGAAAACAAATTGCTTTGATTTTTTGCTAGCTCTTTACATTGAAATATAATTAAATAAAAATTAAAAAAAAAACAAAAATACCACACCGTCAGAAGAGAAAGGTTTTTTTTCTCATATTCATGTATTTGAAAGGGGAAAAAATTGTTTATTTATATGCATGTACCTATCCACTGGGGCATGACATGCCTTACAAAAAGTTGTATTATATTACAACAAGCAGTCTGTTTTCATTTCTGTGATGATTTTTAAGATGAAATGAAATTCAATAAAGGCAGATAGGTTCATTCCATATCTGACAAAGTTTTCCACAATGCAAGATACCGGTAGTTAGCGAGAAGTAATTTATATAAAGTTCTAATGCTCTCAAACGAAAATCACTAGTTAAAATGAATTAAAAATCACTTGTTTTAGTAACAAGACAGTTAGTTTTTGCATTGGACCATTCATGGACAGAATTTTTTTTTAGAAACTATAGAAGCCATTCTACATGTACATGATCATTAGTTACAATCACTCATTGAATGCTCCCTTACAATTTTTTTAATGTAATAAATCCAATATGGCCTCCACGCCAGGGCATTGATCATGTTGATAAACTAACATTTTATTTGCTATTTCAGGGAAGAAAATTTATTGCTGATCTTTTACCAAATGGAAAAATTATGACTCCAGCTACCAAGGAGATGTTTGGCACACCCAGTGCATGGGCAGCACACTGTAAAAGACAAGTTAACCCTCACAAGAAATCAGGATGTGGATGGAATTCTGTAAGTCATCAAATAAAAGAGTGGACCATAATTGTATTTGTTCCTAGTAATTATTTTGTTATATCCTGACCTCAATCATATAGTCATGTGATTTAATTTTTGTATTCGTGGAATACCAGTTTTAGTGGATTTCATCGAACCACAAAATTTATACAACGAAAGATGTAGATAACAAGAAAAAATATTTACATATATTTGCAATAAGTACATTGTACATATCCTCACTAAATTTGTAGGTTTTTTGCACTGGGGCACCTTTGGGTATATTGTGTGTGTCCTACATAGTTGGAATAGTTGCTATATAGAATCTTTAGGGAATTTTTTTTTTTATCTGATTGTAATAAAACTTCACAGGAATGATCCTTGCAATTTTGGGATGTGCAAAAAGTGTTTATTGAAATATGAATTTCAAAACATTGAATATCAAGTCGGCAATGGGTTCAGATCACTAGCTGAGTTTGTTTGGGAGACTTTGTAGTCTTAGATTTGTTTGTCCCATGTACATGAAGTACAGTCTGTATTTTTTTCCAGGTAATGTACAAAGGTAAAAAGCTTGATATGTGGAAGACATCTTGGTTTAGAAAACACAGACCGTGTAGTCCAGCTAGAAGGGATTCCGCGGTGAGGATACAATTTGAATATTATTTTCTTGTGATTGAAATTGTTTTTAAAAATATTAATAATGATTTCACATGTATATTTCACAATAACTTGCACATATAATGTCAATTGCATACTATATATTCTGATGCAATTTTTGTTTATTATAGAATGGAACGGCTAAAATTTTACGTAGAATTCATAATCGACATGTCGTAGCTAAGGCTTTTACTTTGAACAAATGCAGTATGTTGATAAATACACAATAACAGAATATGATAGATTTGCTTGCATAAACTTGCTTAAGAACAAAGTTTATTTACTTCTGAGGCATATTGTTAGTGAAAAAGCACCCAATGCTTTTGTTTTACTCTGGAAGCCACCATATCGCATCGTGTCTTGACCTTGGTATTTGCTGCTACTTCATCAAGGAGTAAGAGCAATGATTGGTTGGCTCAGAGTGAGGATAATGTGTCTGAGAGTGGAGTGACATTTCTCCCATTATTACGCCGTTTTAACCCCGCTGAACCAGTGGTGGAAAAATCTGTAATACTCTAGAGGATTAAAATGTCTCGTGCCTTTCCCCGCATTAATTTCAAATTTTGAAATAAAGTTTGTGTTAAATAATAGGAGAAGCAAATTCTCCTTCAGTTGCCCATGTGGAGAGATAAATTAAAAATTTTAACCACTCGCCTGACAGCTTGTGGTTAAAATTTAAAATTTATCTCTTGAGTGGAGAAATATTGTAACCCATGGGCAACTGAAGGAGAATCTATAAATACATTGTATCTACTTGATGGTCTAGTATTGTTAAGAAGCATACATCATTATACAATTAATGACTTTGGATGAGGTTAATTCCACAATTTATCAACCCAAGAGATCTGATTATCACCGAGGCCATTGGCCGAGGTGATAATCAGATCTCTTGGGTTGATAAATCGTGGTATTAACTGAAATCCAAAGTCATCAATTGTTTTATGATATGAGTAAATCCGAAGTTAATGATTTTGTTCTTTTTTTGCTGTAATTATAGTCATCATAAAAAAAAATATGCGGTTCTCTAAGGTAATACTTGAGTGAGCCTCTTATCCATCTGTGACTTTCACTGGAAGATGAATAATATTCAAAACAAACAAAATGTCGCGAAAAGGAAAACAACGTCGGGTAGACATAAAACAAGAAGATGTATTACAAGCTGTTGTTAAGAAAATGCTGATTGGATAGCAAAACCGCTTCTTTAAATATCGACCAATCAGAGAATACATTTTCAAAATAAGCAACCTGGACTTTCCCTGTTACTATTTTTGTGTACACGCTAGTGTTCAAAAGTAATGTTAACCTCGTGTGCACTTTAGAGCGGTGATAATCATATTTTGAAATGGAGAGTGAAGTAGTGTTTTGTCAAATCAGAATCTAGGATATTTATAGTCATATAATAATATTATTTCATCCAAAAGTAACTTGTTTTTCCCATAATATACATGTAGCTGAAAACCTGCCCACTTGGCATTAAGTAACAATTACTCACTCACTCAAATTTGTTTTATGTTTTATTTTTATTTCTATTTGTAGTCTCCAAGAATATTCATGATGGAACAAAATCAAAATTGGGAGCGTCCTGCGAGTGAAACGAGTATTCACAGTAATAATAGTGATCGGCATAAATCATGTGACTACACTCATAATTTAAAAAGTTTAGCTAAAGACAGCAAAGAACAACAAGACGAAAACAAACTGAATGGACAAGTTTTGAATTTATCATCAGAACCTAGACCAGATACGATACCACCTCCAGTAGACCACAGTGTTAAATCATCAATAAATAACGGCAACATATCATCTCACAGGTATGTATCTGAAGGTATACTTTATTACTTGACAAAAACATGGTAGTTTGCCATGTAGTTGTTATATAGTATGCAATTGTTATACACATTTTTGAGTGCTTCAGTGCCATCACTGTTTTTTTTTTATACCATATGAAAGTATTAAATTTTACATTCAAATCCAAAACCCATATTATATCCCCATTCGTAGAGAGGGGGCTATATTGCAATCACCTTGTCCGTCCGTCCGTTTGTCCATCCATTCACACTTTCGTAACAGATATCTCTGCTTCTACTGGAAGAAATGATTTTATATTTGATGGTTTTGGCATGGTGACTTGTACCGTGTCTCCCCTTTCCAGGTTTACCACACATCTACTTCCTGTTTACCGTGCGACTTACAAATGAACGAGTGGGGGTATTCTTAGCACGACGTAGCGTGCAACATCTTGTTTTATTTTCAAAGACTATGTTATACTAATAATTATTGAATCTTTAAGAAAGTTTTTCTTTTATGAAGGTATGATTCTTGTAGATGATTAGATTGGTGATATAGTATGTTTGTTGTATCTCAATTAATACAGTATTTCAAAGCCTTAGCTGGAAAATCTAATTATTTTTAAAATTTACATTTTCATATTTTTCAGGAATTCTGTGGAGAGTTGTCAGAGTGACTTCCAAGAAGAAGGTATATTAAGTTTGTTTTTGTCTTATTCAACACAAAAACTCGTCAGGTTGACACGCCTTATATTTACAAACAGAAGTTTTCAAATTTTTGACATTTTGGCTCTTCACAATGATTGATGTACATGCCCATATTGTTTAGCAGTTTTATTTTAATTACCATTCAAAACCTCAATTACTTACATCTTCAGTTGGATCTTGCTAAAAATTCACGACCTAATTTTATTTACCGTCATTCTTTATTTCTTTAACGAGGATTGCTGACATCTGATGGCTACGAGAGGTCTTCATCAAGTATAGCTAGTGAAATGGCCATTTTAAGTCATCAAAAAGTTTTGAAAATCATCCTTTTTGTTGTAATGCTATTTTCATGGTGAAATGCAGCCTTTGAATTTTTATCAAAGGGAAACAACTCTTATCAAATTTGACACTATATTGTGTTTTTGAAAATGATAAATGCTTTTTTTTCTATCTACAGCATTGAACCTCTCCTTGAAGGAACCAGTAAAAGACAGCAAAAATGAAACAGGGAACCAGAACAATAATGACAGAGTAAAAGAGGTGGTATCAGTTCATCATTCCTCCCTCTCAAAAGGGAACCAGGGGCTGTAAGTATGATGTTTAAAGGGCTGTCATGGTCGTGAATGTATAGTAATTAACAATTATCTTTGTAATTAGAGCTAATTAAGAACCACTTAAGTTGTGAGTTCGAATCTTGCTCACGGCTAGAAGCACTTGATACAATATGATGTATCAGTGACTGGCAGCAGGTAGCCTGGTTTCCTCCACCAGTAAAACTGACCGCCACAATATAAACTTTGAGCTAAAATTCTTGAATTCAGGTAAAAAAAAAAATCATTGTTTTTAAAACATTACTACATTTGATCAAAATAAGATAGATTTACAGATAGTGTATATCCTATATAACCTTTTGACTATGCATGTACATATCTGATGAAGGTTATTCCAGGATTTGATATCTATATTTTTATAATATTTCTTTGTTTATTTCAGAGACCCATGTACATTTGTAATGTGTGAATCATTTAAATCATTAGGCAAAACACAACCATTTACTGTTTCCTTGGCATCCAATGCATTATTACTGCTGGTAAGTCATGTGATGTGTGAATCATTTAAATCATTAGGCAAAACACAACCATTTACTGTTTCCTTGACAACCAATGCATTATTACTGCTGGTAAGTCATGTGACGTGTGAATCATTTAAATCATTAGGTAAAACACAGCCAATTACTGTTTCCTTAGCAACCAATGCTTTATTACTGCTGGTGAGTGTGAAAATGAAACATTAATGCAGAAATTTCTAAATGCTGTAATGCAACATTTGATTATGAAAAGAAAGTTGTAACATGTCAACAATTCCACCAATATCAACTAAACAAACAACCATCTCTCACTTTAACAGGTCAACAATTCCACCAATATCACTAAGCGAACAACCATCTCTCACTTTAACAGGTCAACAATTCCACCAATATCAACCAAGCGAACAACCATCTCTCACCGCAGACTATTGAACACAAAGCTGGACATTTGATTTGGTAAACCAGGTCATGGCTTGGGACAGGCACAAATCTGTGGTGGGGTTAAACCGGTTAATGAGCTCCCTAGCCTCCCCATAGACAAATATTAAAAAAAATAACCTGCACAGCTTCGCTTCCACTCAAAAAGACCAAATTCGTTCACAAAATTGGATGTCGGTCCACCGGTTTTCATCTTTCCCTGGGTAAAGCTCATTGAAGAACATAAATTTATAATTTTTGCCCATTTTTTAAAATCCTTTTGTGTACAAAACCGCAACAAAATGTCGCTGTTTTCCATTACAAAGAATCACAGTGGTGATGTAATGGTTAGCATGCTTGACTCGAGTACAACAGTGATTGGGATTAGAGGGGGCCATGTGTCATTTATCACATTCCATCTGAAAATGTCTCATTGAAATCAGAAATATTTACAAAGAATGTTAAAGAATGGCCCATTGAAATTCTGAATGTCAATAGAAAATGTTCCATTATTAAAATTTTAATCCTAATCACATAGATGTGAATCAAACTAATGTCTACAGAACTGGTATTGGCTGCTTCTTGGCTGAGCAAACAGCATTAAGGAGTAAATGTGGTAGATCGTGGGTTCGATCCCCGGTCGGGTCAAACAAAAGACTGTACAATTGGTATGTGATGCATCTCTGAATTTAGAAGCCTCAAGGATTAAGGAGTAAGAGCAAAGTCTGGTTGGTTTGGAATCAGTATAATTTGTCAGAGTGGAGCAACATGCCTACCCTCAGACTGTTGTTGCAGTGAGCAAGAACTATAAAGATCCGACTAAGCTTGTTGGTCTAGTACAAACGGACATTATTATGACGTATTATTGAAATGTAACTTATTTTCACCGATATTATAAAAAAAAAAAAAAAAATGGTATTAGACGACAACCACTCACACTCAGCCATTAACTCAATTTCAGAATAGTTGTACACTGAGGGCTGTTCCATTTAAATATACCTGGGAGGGGGGAATGCCACTTATTTCAGATCCCCCCCCCACCAATAGAAAAAAAAACCACCCAACATAAAAATAATATGGTTTCACCCCCACAACCAACAGAAAAATTAAAAAAAATGACATTCCCCTCTCCCAGGTAGACCCTAGGTCCTATTTCTAAACCCAGAGGTTCCCTTGGGGGTTTTACAGATAGATGCATGTACAATGTATATTATGGTATATTTTGAAACATAATTTGAATTTGATTTTTTTAGGACCTTCATTGTCATCTTACCTCATGTGAAGTTGTTGGGTATTTAGGTGGATCTTGGAACACCAAAAATCAGCGTGAGTAAATGATTGTTAGTTTTAGGTAATTAGCATTGAACGAACAGAAAGTCAGTTGATATATAAAATCAAATATATTGCTGTCCAAAATATAAATACAAGCAAAGCTGCCAATGTGTTCACTTCTATTAAGCAGTTACCTGTATTAAAAGGTCACCTTTTTCTTGTCCTGTCATAGAAAATTTCATATGAATAGAACCTCTTTTAACAGGTCACCTGTCTTATAAGGCCACTTTTTCTTTGTCCCACAGGTGACCTCTTAATACAGGTTTAACTGTATTCGAAAAAGAAATTTGATCATGCAATCAATTATTTTTTCCAGAATGGAATTCTGATGCATTTATTGTATCAATTACTAGTAAAATAGATCTACATTTTCAAGTGGCTTGGGGGTGGTGGGGGTGGCTCAATAAGTTAGGTTGTTGGCTCTAACAACTCATTCAAGCCTATCACCAATACGGCATGGGTTCGAGCCCGGCTTTGTATATTACAAAAAAGGGTGCACTTGACTCGCAGCCGCAAGTGATAAAGTTTACCAGTTGCTTGCCCGTGGTCGGTGGTTCTCTTTGGGTACTCCAGCTTCCTCCACCACTAAAACTGGTCGCCATGATATAGCTGAAATATTGTTGAAAGTGGCGTCAAAACACCAAAAAATCAACAACAACAAAAAAATCATGTGGCTTGGGTTTTTTGTGTGTCTTTGTTTTGTTTTTCGGTGAAGGTGGGGTGTAAATAACCTTCAGTGTATGACAAGAACATATTTACCTTTTTTATGTATGCGTAATATGCATTGATGTCTTGTACACACCTCCTTTCTGTGTCCATCACAAACACTGAGCATTTCATAAATCATGGATGTTTTTAAGTGTGTTGACACAAAAATGTGATTTCATTATAGACATATCCTTGGTAGAGGCCTGACGGCTGAAATGTTGCATAAAAAGTAAGAATATTGAACATTTATTATATATTTTGTTGTTTGGTAAGAAAATTTATACATTAGTGCCTTTGTGATTTTATTTTTATTAAGACGCATGCGTCAATTTTTTTCATTTGTTATGTAATTTCTGCAAAAGTGTAAAAATAGTGAACAAAATTAAAAATGCATTAAAATATCTGTAAAATAAAACCAATAAACCTGATCATATCATTATTAAATTTCAGATTTAAGTATTTTAGAGGCATTTCCTTGTCGATGTAAGATAACAGACGAACAGACATCAACTGCTATAGAAGACGAGGTAATATATATATAACACACCTATATGTATATATAGTATTGTGACAAATCCGATAGTGATTGTGTATGTGGAGACTTTCAAAACTGATGTTATTGTTTTTAATGCTGAGGTCAAACAAAAATATATGTGTGTTTAGGGTTTCCCTACCTACCCTATTTTTTTGCTCTCAGAAATGCCTACCCTAACATTTTTATGGTCATTTTGATTTAAGCACCATTACACTTTGGATTTCTTCCCCATTAACTTAATGTAAAAATATTTTGAAAAAAAATTCCCTTCCTACCTACCCTATTTTTTTTTAGGGATGAAACCCTAAACACACTATTTTTTTTTGCCTAAAGCCATATCGTGTTTGATGTCACACTGGCCGATAATTTTCCGTATCAGAGTCAGCCGATTCATACTAAAAATATCTGTCTATGAGATCCAGGAAAAATGTAGGGTTACGGTTATGGTGTTTAACACCACTTTAGCAACATTTCAGTTATATCGTGACGATCAGTTTTATTTGTGGAGGAAACCTGAGTACACAGAGAAAATCACTGATCTGCCGCAAGTCACTGACATACTTTATGACATAATGTTATGCCAAGTACACTTTGCCATGAGTGGGATTAGAACTGACAACTTAAGTGGTGATAGGCACTGATTGCACATGTACAGGTAGTTGTAAATCTAACTACCATATGATAATGTCCACGACGGCCTGAGGAAAATGTATTGCTCTACATTAATTAAATTAAATCCACTTTGATAAAGCTGGGAATTGATAATAAATTATTATACATTATAGATTAAAAAATCTATGAAGAAACGAGGATTATCATTGGTTGGTTGGTATCACAGTCATCCTTACAACCAACCAGATCCCTCGATAAGAGACATAGGGTGTCAAATGTCATATCAGCTTCGTATGAAAGGATCGGGAGCTACTTACTTCCCTTGTGTAGGAATTATAACATGTAAGTAACATAACATTCTATAGTACAGTCAAGCTTGCCCATGTGAACACCTCTATTAAGCAGTCACCTGTATTAAAAGGTCACCCTTGTGTAGGAATTATAACTTGTAAGTATCATAATTAACATTCTATCTAATTGAGTTCACCCCTGTATTTTTT
>MJUT01030417.1:402617-417264 GCA_002080005.1 Gigantidas platifrons
AAACTAAAGATCAAGTAACACGAACCTCACTAAAAACAAGTGGTGAACTCAGGTGCTCCGAAAGGGTAACAGTTACATTATTTTTGTTGCATTTTATTGCTCGGTATAAAATATTTATGAAAATAATGTTTCCATGATAAATTCTCCTACAGACAAACTGTGCTTTAAAGAATTATTTCTCAGTTGTGAAAAAATATTAATTTGTAGTTAGTGGACAAAAAATTATATTGTATGTTTTCTTTACAGGATGAACCATCAGATTTTGGTGTACCCATGAAAGTTACTTATGTGTTAAATCAAAACAACTCTGTTACAGAAGAACTGCTGAGTGAAATGGTAGGTTACCATATTTAGTTTTGTATAATGCCCACAAAAAATCAACTTCTGTAACATATCGGTGGTGTAATCGTTAGCGTGCTTGCCTCATGTTCAGGTGATCATGGGTTCAAGCAACGGTCTAATCAATCCAAAGACTATAAAATTGGTATTTGCTGCTTCTCCACTAAGCGTAAGGCGTTATGGAGTAGGACCAAAGACTAGTTGGCTAGGAATCAGGATGTGTCAGAGTGGAGTGACATGTCTACCCGCAGACTGATGTTTCAGTCAGCTAGACCTATAAAAATACAATTAAGTTTGATAGTCTAGTGCAAAACAGACATCATCGACTTCTCATTGAAATCTAACGTGTTCTCGCCATGATATGACTGAAAAATTACTTGCTTGGCATTATGCTACAATCACTCAACCTTTGTATGGAAAGATATCTATGCTAAAAATAGTTTTGTTTCAAAACATTCAAAAAATTAAATTTTTGTTTGAAAAGAATTTTTTGTTATATATTTTAAGTTCATTAAAGCCATATGCTCAAGTCAACTTTTCCCATCGTCCGTCATCCATTAACTTTTTACATTTTGATATTTTTCTCAAGAACCACTCTGCGATCATTATTTATTAGTAATTTTTAGCATAGAAAGGTCACCTGTACATAGTGGTCATTTTGTCAATCTCCCCCAGGTGACCACTATAGACAGGTTTGACTGTATAAAGATCCAACCAAGTGTGTTGATCTAGTGCAAAGTGGACATCACCATCATCTCATCCAAATTTAACTTTATAGTTCTTGCCATGATATAGCTGATAAATTGCTGAGGTGGTGTTAAACAACAATCTTTCACACATTCAGTATGGATTAAAATATTATTATATTTCAGAAATGCTTGAGTGATTTTTACAGAGGATCATCAGAGGGGATAAACTTTCGTCATTCCTGGAAAACATCTATCACTTATATTGAAAAATTAAAGGTAATATTACCAGTGATAATATAGGTGTTAGCAAAAAGAATTAATCTGAAAGAGTCAACTATAGTTGTGTAGCTATAGCCTTCGTGAATAAGATTTTTCAAATAATTTACAAATTTTTATGTGTCACGTTTGAACTTTTTAGTCTGTTGTGCATTTGTAAAAAAAAATACACACTGTTTTACCTTACTTTTTGGTTGGTTAAATATAGATTCTCCTTCAGTTTCCCGTGGGTTACGATATTTCTCCACTCAAGAGAGTTAAATTTTAAATTTTAACCACAAGCCGTCCCATGAAGGGGATTCAAACTCACAACTTTAGTGGGGATAGGCACTGATTACACAAGTACTGTCTTGGCACCGCTGTTTGCGCATCCGGTGAGTTCACGCATACGTATTGTACATGTAAAAATTGCAAAATCATTTGAAAAGTTAAGATGGAGACTACTGGTATGTGAGGATTAACTCTAATTATATTGAAAGATATCAAATGTTTTCAAATTTTAGCTTATTTTGAAGGAATAGGTATAAACTTCAATTTCGAAAACTTTCAAAATAAAATCTTTCCATTATTCATTTTAAGAACCATCCAAAGCATGCATGCGCGATATCACCGGATGTTACAACATTTGTCACAAATCGAGGGTTGGTTGGTTTACACTTCGTTTTCACTGAAATGTTAAAAATTGTAGCGGAATCCGGATAAAGACCATAAAGATAATACTTCAATGTATTTGAGGATGATTTAAATTAATTCAATAAAATTTTGGTAAGCTGTGAAATTAACCACTGAACCCATAGGTGCGCAAACACACCGGACGGCTCTGTAGTTGTAAATCTCTTGTTATTTAATTTCAGGGTTCACTGGCAAGGAACCTTCCTACTGACCAGATGGAGAGTGGGACACTGTTAGACTTTGTTGAACATTTGGTACTGAGAACTTGATGAGACAGAAGCAGTATTAGTTAACCAATCGGTGTACAAAATGTGGAACACTGTTGAAATTTTTGAAAGCACGACACCTTGATACAATGTATGACAAGCGCGAGTTTATCAGAATGATATTATCAACGTTATTTGAATCAAGCAAAAAGTTAAATGTTAGAACTTTAATGAGCCTACTGTCATAGAACATTCAAGTAGGAGTTTCATACCTATACTCCAAATTCACCCAATCAGAATGCTGTATTTACACGACATGACATTTTGAACTGGTACTCAAATGCTTCATGACCGTGAACTCTGAGTACATGTCCATAGATCAATTATCAGGTTGTCATAATTTATTGCTCTAAAATAACTGTCTACTTTCAGTTTGATTCTTGATTCCCTGTCTTGTTTTTATAGACATTTTTTGGTCATGCTTGTACTCCTGACGCTTGCCATCCATCCTGTTCTAAAAATGTTTTTTGTTTTGTTGGATCCAACTCACAAAACCACAATTTAACCATACATTTTACCTGTAACTGCTGAGATCAAAGAAATAATGTATGAATTACCGATAAATATATGATAAGACTCATATCAGTGTCTGGACTCAAATCAGCGTCCACTCCTCAAATTGGCATCCACTGATATCATTATCTCAAATCATGGTCCGATTTAAGGGTATTCTCAAATTGGCGTCCTTTCCAAATTCTCAGGTCTATGGCCGATTTATTGGTTAGGGTTAGGGCATTCATCAGTGATGCCATTGGACGTTGATTTGACAAAGTGAGAAACGGCCATAGATTTGATTATTGGACGCAGATTTGAGAATTTGAAAAAAGGACATAGATCTGAGGTACAGATGTCTGTGACGTAGAAATCGGACATGAATTTGCGGATTGGACGTCAATTAGAGTCTGGATGTCGATCTGAGTCTTAAGTATATACTATCATTGATTTCTTGCGAGAATGGATTTTCCAGAGCAAAATCACATCGAAGGCAAAAGATGCGATGAAATCCATTTCGAGCAAACCATATGTTTATGAAGGATTTGGTGGGATGACGTCGGTGATTTCATTGTAACGTTGCTTTAGAAAACTGATATTATGTTAATATCACACTAGTTGTTTGACAATAAATATTATCACATGTAAAGATCAAAGGCAAAATTTATAAATCATTGATAGCTTTATTTTTTGACATTTTAAAAAAATTGTACAAATAAACAACTTGATTTCAGATATTTTACTGATAGTTAAAATTAGTTAGACTGTCGTAATTTGTAACATTTTTACACCTTAACGGAGAAGAAATAAAATCATGATTCAATTTAAAAAAAAAAAGGAAAACAAATTATTGGGAATTTTTTCAAAACTTATTTTGTATTTGTACATGCGTTTAGTGTAGAAGAGTTTGGTGACAAATATAATATTAGTGTCCCCACTCAAAAGCTGGTGATGTTAGTATTATAGAAAGAAATGATGAAAAAGAACACATTCCAATGACTGCTGTTTTGTTTATATTTGATATTGTACCTATATACTCATGGGGCTAAGTGCTCAATCAAAATAAAAAACCCAAAGAAACAAAAAAACAAAAAAAATATGTTTTTCTTCGATTTTTTTTTTAATCAAACTTTTTATTGTTATATGAAATAAAATTATATGTTATTTTTACTCCCAGTAAAGGAATCTCACGTTGAAACATACATATTCTGTTATACGTGTGTATCACATTATATAAACTTTAAGGTGCTTTCATGCGGTCAAGGGGCCCGGGTGGCTCAATGAGTTAGGTCGTTGGATCTAAGAACTCATACAAGCCTATCACCAATATGGCGTGGGTTCGCGCCCGGCTTTGTAAATTACAAAAAAGGGTGCACGTGACTCACAGCCGCAAGTGATAAAGTTTACCAGTTGCTTGCCCGTGGTCGGTGGTTCTCTCCGAGTACTCCGCCTTCCTCCACCACTAAAACTGGTCGCCATGATATAGCTGAAATATTGTTGAAAGTGGGGTTAAAACACCAAAAATCAAATCAATTCAAATCATGCGGTCAAATTTTTATTTCAAATTCACCTACCTTTGCACCTGTTTTAAACACATTTGGTACATATGTCCAATGGGTATTAGAAGGGAGTTAGATAGGGGTTTAGACTCTCAGATTTGTTTTAGAAACAGGTTCACAGGTTAAGTTTAAAGTGAATATTAAGGCAAACATTTGACAGTATAAACCTGTAGACATTTTAAGATGTTGTTTGATAGTCTCTATTAAGCAAATACAGTTAAACCTGTATTAAGAGGTCACCTTTGGGACAAATAAAAAGTGGTCTTTTAAGACAGGTGACCTCTTAATAGAGGTTCAATTCATATGATATTTTCTATGATGGGAAAAGGAAAGGGTAACCTTTTAATACAGGTGACTGCTTCATAAAGGTGACCGCATGGACAGGTTTGACTGTATATATATATATACCGTCTTTGATTTGTTTTGCGAGAATGGATTTGATGCTATCATAACACCCGCCCACATGTACATTCCAGTCCAACCATTTTACATTCATTCTTAGTATTTGTTTGTAAACTTTGTTGTCAAAATTATGGCAGAACTTTACTACAGAGAACCTCCATCCACCCCCTTCATTCTACAAGGGTGGGATGTTACTTGGTTTTTATAAGCCCGTTTTTAAGACGGGACGTATTATGGTATACCAATGTCCGTCTGTCCGTCAGTCCGTCCGTTTCACATGTCACGGTCTTACGGTCTGTATACTTTATGGTGAAATTTCGAATTTTCATTCCAGAGTTATGGGACTTTATTCATCAAATTGTAGGTGATTTATCGTATGTCACTCTCTAAATTGAGAACCCCTTGGCCAATTCACTTCAAACTTTGCACAGTTATTGGAATTGATGATCTTACGGTCTGTATACTTTATGGTGAAATTTTGAATTTTCATTCCAGAGTTATGGGACTTTATTCATCAAATTGTATGTGATTTTAAGGCAGTTTTTCATATGTTGCACTGTAAATTGAGAACCCCTTTGCCAATCCACTTCAAACTTCACATAGTTATTGGAATTGGTAGTCTTATGGTCTGTATACTTTTTGGTGAAATTTCAATTTTTCATTCCAGAGTTATGGGACTTTATTCATCAAATTGTAGGCGATTTATCGTATGTCACGCTCTAAATTGAGAACCCCTTGGCCAATTCACTTCAAACTTTGCACAGTTATTGGAATTGATAGTCTTCCGGTCTGTATACTTTTTGGTGAAATTTCAATTTTTCATTACAGAGTTATAGGACTTTATTCATCAAATTGTAGGCGATTTTTCATATGTAGCACTGTAAATTGAGAAACCCTTGGCCAATTCACTTCAAACTTCGTACAGTTATTGGAATTGATAGTCCTGCGGTCTGTATACTTTTTGGTGAAATTTTGATTTTTCATTCCAGAGTTATGGGAAAGAAAGTATTTACAAATATTGTATGAATGTTGACGACGGGCGTATCATGTGCTCTTGGCGCAGCTGTTTATTAAGTATTATTAACCTACTGCCTTTAGTTGAGGGTGTTATGGTAAATTAACCCATGGAAAAAAAATTCACCCGAGACAATATCTTGCAATGTCTCTGACTGTGCTGTATGCAATCAGTACCTATCACACTAAAGTTGTGAGTTTGAATCCCACTCATGCAGGGTGTACTCGATACAACATTATGTGATAATGTTTGTTAGTGACTTGCGACAAGTCTGTGGTTTTATCCGGGTACTCCAGATTTCCTCTACCAATAAAACTGTTATTGTGTATTATTGTATATTGTGTTAAACACCATAACTTCCCCCTTCAAATTTTATACTCACTAATGTTAAAGTTTTCAACAACAAAAAACCAAATGGATATGAAAACCTGTGTTTTATGATAGGGGTCAAAGGTCATTCCTTTCATAAATAAATTGTTGGGACCACTGTTTCACCCATCTACTGCTGTCATTGTTGTGTAATTTATTTCATAAAAGCTGCTTACAAATTTTCATTCAAGTTTTTTGTTATTATGCAATATATCAAACATATGAGTTATTTGTTTTTATTTAATTTTTGTAAGAAAACACCAAAATGTGATCTACAGATTGATGTATTTTCCTGCATTAAGGTTTGAACATGTCACATTTTGAAATGCGTTCCTATGGAAATGCGATAATGTGTCATTTCAGTAGCCGTCATATGTTGACATGCTATATTGAGCTGGGCATTTTTTTTCTGTAAAAGATTAGTTGTCATAGAAACTCATCATCAGTAACCAATGGCTGGTCACAATGAGTACCTCAAATTATTTATATTTTAATACGACATCTATTTATGTACGTATCTTGATATTTTGAATCTCAAAAGAAAAGTCCACTTGTCCATTTCCGAGTTTGATTCTAAAATTTTATATTTTACAAGAGTTATTTCCCTTTAAGGTGGATAAAAGGATCCCATATCATGCACAGTTCAGTGAAAATATCACATATTTTGTTTGTCATAAGGGGAATAACTCACATAAAAAAAATATAATTTTAGAATCAAAACCGGAAAGGGAAATGGTCTGTTGATTTCCATTGTATATACTTTGTACTTAGTGTTTTAGACTGTTGTTACAGATACATTCAAACCTTGTTATGAAAAGAAAAGTTTGAAGACACTAAAGGCGGTGATCAGAAGCAGTAAGTCGAAGAAGGACAGATAATACAAAAATGTCAAATGAACAAACAAAATCTACAAAACACTACACAGAAAACTAAAGATTGAGAAACACGAACGCTGATAAAATTTCTTAGTCTCTTATCCCATATTTTTCACAAATCCCTTTTCAAAACATGATATTTCTTTTTGTAATGTATTCCGGATAAATCAAATAATCCAATAACTTAAAGTAAAATCTTTTGACCTTTGACCTAATGAGGTTTGAATGTATGTATATTTTGTCTAAGCCAAACCAATCATTATATAGATTTAATTAATGTAGACATTAATTTTGTGTAAACGGATGCAATAAACCAAACAAGTTGTTAATTTATCTGAGTGTTATTTTATTGTGAAGCAGTGTGTCCTTCCACTACAGTGGTCGTGATGATGATCGTATGGTAGTTCCATTTACCTATGCAACTACTGCTTGTCACCACTAACATTGTGAGTTCGAATCCCACTATGGCAAGGTGTACTCGATGCAACCATATGTAATAAGTTTGCGAGTGGATTGCGACAGGTCAGTGGTTTTCTCCACCAACAAAACTGACCGCCACAATAAAACTGAAATACTGTTGAAAGTGACATTAAAGACCATAAACCAAACCAGTTGGGTCAAAGTTCAAATTTGTTGGTTCCCTTCTAAGCATTCAGCATTAAGGAATAAGAGCAAAGACTGATTGGTCGAAATCAGGATAATGTGTCTAAGAGGAGTTTGAAGCAATCTAATTAAAATCATATTCTCATCTTGCTCCCGTTTTCTAATATGTCACTGCGTGAGAATCTGGTGAAACGCTGTAGACACTGATCTATGGACACATTTTATTATGTAAAACTTTCACTACTTGACACTGAATTTATAGTGGCCTTATAAGGCATGTGACCTCTTAAAAGAGGTTCAAATAATATGAAAATTTCCACAACATGACAAGAAAAATGTGACCTTTTAATACAGGTGACTGCTTAATAGAGGTGACTGTATGGGCAGTGTGACTGTAGTTTCCTCCACATCAAGTAACTTCTCAAAGTTTTTCTTTTAGTTGTTTCCAAACGAGCAATCTAATAAAAATTAGATGCTTGTATCCTTTTCATTGTTTGTTTTTGGCTAAACACTAACATACTAGAGCCCGTTTTTGGTCATGCCATGTAACCTTTCATTTATATTTGACCGTCCAATCATATGCAACAACTCTTGGCGTGTACTCGGTTTTGATACCTACCAGATTAAATTATAAGTAGTCTCATCGCTGATTGGTCGGATGACAATATGAACCCTGATCTGACCCCATACGGAATGCTGCTAGATATTAGCATATTGCCAAAGAAAAAAGGAAATGACACAACACACATCTATAATTTTAATTATATTGTCAAACAAGAAACCAGCATCAGCACCTATCGTGTACACCATATAGCTAACGTACATTGTATTAATTTTATACTAAGAGATCGTTCCCGAATGTCACCATATCGATTCATTTTAAATAGTGCCTCTAAAAATTGTGAATAGCAAGGCATCAGTAGTCAGTAACTTTCCTCTTATGCAATTAAGTAATTTGGAGAGATTCTAGTAAGGATAAAATCATAACCTAGTCATTTGCAGATCATTGTCTATTAATTAAAATTCTCCTGGACTGACAACTTTATGCAGTGTCGAGTACACAGCAGTTCTCCAACCAGTGGAGGAATATACCACACAACAACAACAAAAACATAGCGGACACTTAACACATGCATGTACATGTAAATTATACAATTAAAATGTGCCAGTACAACAGAGAAAACTGGGAGTGAGATCAGGCATTAAAAAAACATTTGACACCTGTCTTAAAAATCAGTCCATTCATCCGTTTTTGAATTATATCTTACTTTTAAAAGTTCAATGCAAGAACTGGGGATATGTCCAACTACCAATATCACCCGGTGCTTGTCACACATCTTATGAAATTGTTCAATTTTAGATTTATCCGATGTTTTCCCTATATATTTCTTTCTTTCATCTTGCTGACCCAAGTCTATTAGTTCAAACTGGTTTTGAATTAATTTATTTATGTCTATTTTTGCTATGTAACAATCCATCGAAGTCTCCGTTTTGTTTGATTTCATTAAATTCACGACAAAGTCCTGGACATTTTCCAACGTCGCACATGTTGAAATATATTTGGACGCTTTTGTTTGGCTTCCCAATGTCACGTGATCAAAGACTGACGTTTCTGATAGGAGAGATTTAGCTGTGATAGAGTCGCCATTTTCAATCAGATTTACCTCCTCTTGGCGAAGAAGTCGAAACAAAATATTTGATTGAATGGCTTCGCTAAGAGTTTTAATATTTTCAGGAGGTATAGTTCCCACTAAGAGAACCTCCTTTGAAGCCTCAGCTCTTTCTTCAAAACGTCTAAATTTCCAACTATCTTTTTCGATCCCACTACATTTACTAATATACGCGTTTCGTTTATCTTTGCTCGACAAATCAATGACTTCAACTTTCTCCGGAAGGGTATTTGTATCTACTTCCGCAATCCGGGCAGTCCATGTTCCATACCTCTCGGTTTTCCTGGCAAATGACATTATAGCATCCATACTGTTACAAAAAGATATGTATTTTGTTCCAGCCCACCAATTTCCTTTTCCTCCGACGATATGGTCGATCACAGAGGCTTTAGATTTAGGATTCCGCTGAACAATACCTTTTGATACATCTTCACCATCCCGTAATAGTCTGTATACAATCATCTCCTTTGAAAAACAAAGAGCCAAATTACATGACATATTCATAAATTCTGTGTGACGTAATTATGTATAAAATTCAAGATTAGGACTCAGTGTTGCTTACAAAATCAATGCTGCTCACCCAGCTATTTGTGACGATATTATTCTCAGGTGGAAAAAACTTGTTTGACCCGCTCATCATTTCACCACGATTTTGCTATTTTCAAATTACATTTTGGATCCGTATATATAACGTTGTGGTCAGTATTTGTCGTTTTCAATTTTATTCACAAGATTTATTACCTATTAATTCATTATCTAGTGTTTTGTAGATCGTTGTTTGTCCTTTTTGCTTTTTCTTTTGGCCATTATGTTGTCTGTTCTTCTTCGATGTACGGATTCTGATTTCCACTTTGGTATCTTCAAACTCTCCTTTCATAACATTTTGGTTGGTTTAGGTTTTGGTGTTCACCCTCCCCCCTTTGTTTTTGTAACAACAATTCAGTATATCGTGGCGGTCAGTTTTATTGCTGGAGAAAACCGGAGTATCCGGAAAAAAACACCAACCTGTCGCAAGTCACTGACAAACTTTATCACATAATGTTGTATCGAGTACACCTCACCATGAGCGGGATTCGACCTCATAACTTTAGCGGTCATAGGCACTAATCGCTTAGGTAGTTGTAAATCCAACTACCATATGATCACAACCATTTCATTAGCACCATCTGTCTTTAATTACGCAGGTTCTTGCAACATGCTTTGTCAGAAAAGGAATGCACTTTTTCTTCTCGGAACAAGATCTAAAATGGCTAGACGGTGCAGCCCTTGTGACGGATACATGTAATAAAGTCAAGTAGCTAGACTTTAGATTGCCATACAAATTTGTTTACACATAGAATGAAATGAAAAACTAAAAATACCACACTGTCGGAACAATTTCAAAATACAACAGAAAAATCGTAGAAAAGGGAAATTGATGCCCATAAAACGCAAATACATGACCGCTCACTTTCCAGGCCTGGTACCAACACTATATAATGAAAATAAAAGCGGCGGGGTTTAACTAGTGTTATTTCACCAAACCTCCCCTGTAAACTACCACACGAGCACGACAACAATACCCCCTTGTGACATTATGGTATCTTCTAACTTACGTCTTCTGGTTACCCATTTAGTATCTTCAAACATTTCGTATGGGTGATTTTAACTTCCATCCATCGTGAATTGATTATAATTGTAATGATTTGCCCTTCCGGAGCTCATCCCCGGTTTTTAGTGGTGTTTGTGTTGCTCGATCGTACGTTTTGTATATCGTTGTTTGTCCATTTGTCTTTTTATCGTTTGGTCATTGTACTGTCTGTCATTTCGATTTACGGCTTTTGATTACCCCTTTGGTATCTTCAAACTCTTCTTAATGTATAATATTAATCGTAATAATTTATTTTCTTCCTTCAATTCTCGTCATTTTGTTTTACTTTTCCATCCTTTAGCTTCTAATTTTAACCTTAAACTTCGTCACACTCCAATAATAATTCGTAAATCGAAGGACGGACAATACAATGGCTAAAAGAAAAAAAAACCAATGATTTACGAACCACTATATACAGAAAACTAAGGATTCAACCAAACGGACATCACTAAAAACCGCTATGGACTCAGGTGCTCCGGAAGGGTAGACAGTTTCTTCTCCACATGTGACACAGGTCGTGACAGTCATAAATATGCTCAATTTGTAAGGATGCATAAACTGGCAAGCAAGACAATTGCGATATTACCAAAGTATACATACTTATGCCACTCTTGAGACAATCATGGAGCATGCACTCCTCGTCTTTCATTATCCCTCCTTGTAAGACTCAGCAATGACATAACTCGTGCAATATGTGAGTGGAACCGGCTGTCACATGCATGAAGCCCACAGGTTTTCGTCGCCCGAGTGAAATATTTAAGGCTGCTGCTAACCTTTATCAATTGTCATTGACAATCTCTCACATAAACATGTTGAATGCGTGAATGCGGTCAATATTTGATAGAGGTAGAAAACCGAATGCCAACTCTAACCCCTAACAAACGGATGATTATTAGGAGCTGTTCCGAGTAGTCGTTGACTCGCAGAGTGTGGCATTTTCCGAACAAGATGCACTCAATTACGTGCCTTCTTCACGATGATTGGTACATTAAACAAGTTGTACTCCTCGGAGCAGAAATACTATTTTTATGCTTCGGGATACCCTCGGAAAAGAGGGTTTGGAATAGTTAAAATAAAACAGGAATAACTGAATTGTAGTTGAATATTTTCCGACGAGGTCAGTCTCAGGTTTTACTATAAGAAATATTCCTTGAAATATTCAAATGTACATAGAGAATTAATCTGACAGATTATAATAACTATTGTTGTGTGCTAATATTGAAATGTTTAATTATTAATATCATTAACACTAACATAAAATAACGACGTCTATTGTAGACAAAGTTATTTTCTAAAGTATCTTTTTTACCAAATTATTTCACATATTTTAACATATTAAATGAAAATAAATAGAACTTACCAGGTGATATTAAAGGTATGTTATTTAACTACAGAAGAATCGTACTAATGTTTTATTTATGCACTAGTACTTGTATCCGGGTTATATTAAGGCAATGCCAACTGAGATATATGTTTACATAAGTAGATTATGACCCAAAGGGGTCATCTGAATCTGTATATCGAAGATGAACAGACAACACAATGGCTAAAAGAAAAAGCCTGAGTACAAAAGGACAAACAATGATCTACAAAACATACATATAAAACTAAAGATCGAGTAACACGATCTTAGAATTACTAAACTTTCAACTTTATTCAATAAACTCAGGCGTAGCAGACTGTGCTACAGGAGCATCAATTATTTACAGATCATTATTCAAGATGTCAAGATGACAGAACTCATTGTTATTCATGATCTTCAATTATACTGTTATAGTCATGTTGCCACGCGCCGTGCGCACGAGTCAATTTGTTGTACGTTTTTATTACAAAATTTCTGTTCTTCCATTTTTTAAAATATATATTTGATAATAAAAATGTAGTGCATTAAACTCTTCGGTAATTGTTTTTTTTTTCTTGACAGAGAGCGATTTAAATATTAACGGGACAGGCTGTGTTCAGCCGAAACGTCTGGGGATAAAAATGTTAATTTTTATTTAAATATTATATTTTTGTTTGAACATGTTATTTTATGAATTTTCAAAACAAAGATTCCAAAATAGTAATTATTAAGATAAGATATTCAAAATAGAAAATAATAAAATAAACTATTTGAATAAATATCATAAACAGTTTTCTTGTGTAAACAATAGTACAACATTAGTACTGTTTTGCGTGGCCTTGTACCATTTTCGTTACGGCTAATCAATGCCGTTGTCACTTGTGATTTAAATACTTACTTTGTCAATGCCATTGATTAAAATAATGCTATCGACTTTGATTTAACTAGAAATCGATTAATGGTCTATAAATAGATTTGTATTCAGGTAATGGATCTGGTATAAGTATATGTTATTCAATACCTGGTCAAAGTATATGAAAAAGAATGTCTCGAGGCGAAGCCATGATGCATTCTTTTTCATATACTAATGACCAGGTATTGTATAATCAATTTAGACCATACTTTCTTTGTCGAGTGTCAAGATTACCAATTATTACTAATTTAGACAGTCTAAGCCAGATTAGTTTGAATGAGTATAAGCTCAAAAGCATTTCTGTCAATTACAATATATGTGGTATATGAAAAATATTCAATAACACAAGACAAAGAAAGTATGGGCTACACCAGCTGATTCTAATAAGATTATCCCACAGCTAAAACTACGATGTTGGCTATTCTGTTTAGGCCCTTTGGTTTTCTTGTTCCCAAAGATTTTAAGATTATTTGGCTTTCAAATATTTTGACCATACCTGATGAAGGTTATTCCAGAAACGCGTCGTGTGCACTAAATTTGATATCTACATTTTTATTATTTATGGGAATTAAGCATAGTATTGGACTTCATTAGAACTCAGACACTAGTCGGGTGGCTATTAACTGAAACATTGATTAAATTAACACGACGGGTGCCACTAGTAACCATCAACCCTTCCGGAGCATCTGAGTTCACCCCCGATTTTCAGTGGAGTTCGCTTTACTCGATCTTTAGCTTGATGTGTATGTTTTGTAGATCGCTGTTTGTCCTTTTTCTTTTGGCCATTGTTTTTCCTGTTCTTCTTCGATATACGGATTCTGATTACTCCATTGGTATCTTCAAACTCTTCTTGAGATTATTGAAATTCTTTACTGTTTAATTTCACTAATGGTTGTCTGTTTATATATGTATTGTCGTTGAAGATCCAGCTATTAGTGGATTAGTGGGGGGGGGGGGTCCTCATTAACAAGTTTAACCCTGCATCACTTGTTTTTGCCTGTCCGACGCCAGAATCTGAATTCCCACCGCAGTATGTCGTGGGCTGTTTTGTGTTCAATTGTTTGACATGAGTGGTGACTGCTCGTTTTGCTGCTATTTGTGGAACTATTGACCACACATGTATAAACTTTCTTCTCATAAGGAACTGAAGTTGATCAGACCGGATTTCTTGTCTTTCTTACAACCACCTCTCTTGCTTTGGAACATTATTGTCACTTCCAGTGAAAGAAATTTAACATATAATCATGTGAACTGCTTACCCTTCCGGGTCACTTGAGTTCACCCCGGTTTTCAGTGGGATTCGTGTTACTCGATCTTTAGTTTTATGTATATGTTTGCTAATCGTTGTTTTTTGTTTTTCATTTGGTCATTGTGTTGTCTGTTCTTCTTCGATGTTCAGATTTTAATTACCTCAATAGTCTCTTCAAAGTCTTCTGATAAAAAGTATTAAAAGAATCAAATAAGCGCCAGTGTTATTTTGTCATAGGCATAATTTCACCTGATACGTGAATCATGTTGATCGAATGGTAGCAGTA
>MJUT01030417.1:428046-440311 GCA_002080005.1 Gigantidas platifrons
TTCCACGAAACATATTATGTTCAGGAATGAAATAGTTTGGACAATAACAGTACTTGACCCATGATATTATTTTATCAAGACAAAGGAAATAACAGTGAAATATGTTTTGAGGCTGAAATGCGTTAATAGGAATTTCTTCTGATAACCAGAACAGAGCTGTTTTCATGAAGTAGGAACACAATAAACCTTTTACTTTATCATTTCTGTCAATAATGTTCTTTAGAGACAGTTTAAGAAGAGCGTAACAAAGGATTTGTGTGTAGTTCATAGAATGTGACAATTGTTTTTCTGCCTGAGAAAATGATATTCTCCATAGTAATTCATTATTGTCTATTTCTTTGGGTCCGATAGGTACTAGTATACAGCCATAACTAAATATGTCATCTATTAATATATCTGGAGGCCACTGACCAGATCTCTGGCGAAATAAAAATTGTTCTGCTTTTCTTGGCCAGGGATACAAGTGAACGCATATAGCTATATCTATGGATTCATGTGTGTTAGATAAACAAGGACCGTGTACTGAGTTCTCAATAGGAGGAACAATCCCACACAGATTACTGATGAACGAGTTGGTTGACAAAAACTTGCCATTTGTTGTTTCAACAAAACATTCAGGTGGGATATATTTGGATTGATAATCACAATCAGCTATCAACTTCAATCTAGAAAATCCTGGAAATTCCACTTCTTCTTCCATCAGCAGAGTAGTAGATATTGCTGAACGATACATATGTTGTACATTCTGTACTACTTGAACATCATTAAGTACTAACATTATATCGATGTCACTCCCGGGAAGATCTAATCCCTCCGCTAAGCTTCCACTTGATACTCGGGTCATTATTGCATTTACTTTATTATATATCTGGTCAATTATTATAAACATATTTTGTCTTATTCTTATGTCCATCTCACAACCAACTACTCTTACTAGGTTGTCATAAACCTCTTTCTCGTGTGATGAAAACAATGATGTATGGTCTGTATAAAATAAAAGTGCATATTTTAATGGTTAGTACCTTTACTTTATGTAAATAATATTGTAGTGAATGATACTACGTTAATTAAGAATATATATATGTACCGTAGATAATAATTTAGTTTTATAATTCAGACGAAATGCTCAGGGTTAGGGTTATGGTGTCTAACGCCACTGTCAGACAAGATGTAAATCATGTGATTTGACTTTGATTAAGAGGGAAGGAAACTCGATGATATTGTAATTTAATGAAAATTAATCTAAACATATTTCATTGTTTAATAACAAACTATGTGATCAGATCGTCTTCTCCTTCATAATGTAGTGTCTAAAAGGTGATAAGCAACAGGTGCATGTAATCTAATCTCAAGTACACATAGCTATAGAAAATAGAAATTAACATCGAGACCTAATTGACAACTTTTCAAAAATAAATGACAAAGAAATTGCACTTAGATGTCAGAGTTCGTATATATTGTATATATCAAAATCTAGGAAAATAAAATGTTGATTTGAACATTAGATTTTTAAGCATTTTTTTTTTTAGATTTATGTTAACTTTCTTCATAACTTTTAGAATTAAACCGAACTGGTGTAAATAAATCGCATTGACTACCTCTGTGATACTAGACAAAACATAAAATAAAATAAAATAGTAAACAAGGTAAAGCAAAACAAAACGAATACAATACAAGGTTTGCGTCCTGTCCTTAATTATTCTGACGTTAAATATCACAATTAACCTATTCTGACATCTTTTACGTGTGTTTCCATGTTACGTCGGTGTGCCTACAAACATTTTCACCATCTTATTTACAATTCGTTTAATATTTTAATAGTATGTAAAACTATTTTCGCTATATCTTTTGAGCTAGTGCTAGGATTATGGTGTTTAACGCCACTTTTAACAATAATAAAGGTAGATATGTATAAATTATATTGTTACATATATTGTTTGACATTAACATATATCTTATGTTGGATTTCTCCACTCCACTTTTATGACCCAAGATAAAACGATGCTTATGGTTAGTGTTAGGGTTAATCGTGTTAAAGCCACTGTCAACAATATTTCAACTATATCGTGGCGGTCAGTTTTATTTGTGGAAGACACCAGAGTACCCAGAGAAGACCACCGATCTGCCACAAGTCACGGATATAATTGAGCGGGATTCGAACTTACAACGTTAGTAGTGATATATGCTGATTGCATGTGTAATTATAAATCCAATTACCAGACGATCACGCCACAACGAATGACAAATGTCAAAAACATATAATATAATACTTTTCTTGAGGATATATTAGGGTAAATAAATCCTGAAATATCGAACAAGGTACTCTCCAGAGGCTGTATTCCCTCATCTGGTTTTCAATTTTATTTTTGTATTTTATATAAAAAAAAAGAAAGAAAAAAGAAGAATACTATATGTTTTACAGGTTAAAATAAAGTGGGACAATTGAAATCATTACATACATCTGTATAATACATAATGATTCCAACATTGTTCTTTAGATATCATATATTATAATTCCGGAGCACCTGTGTTTACCTCCGGTTTTTAGTGAGGTTATATACATTATTAGTTCCATGGTCTGATGTCTAATACAATTTTAGCGTAAACACAACGTTCTGTTCGTCTCAATCCAATTAAAATCACATTTCTCACTTAGTTCCCTTTATTGTCGCAATGACAGCTCCCACGGCATGATCTATAAGTAAGGGTAAGAATTTAGATCTGTGATAATTTTCAGATTGGGTTCGTCCATACTCTGATTTGATTTGTAGGGTTTCATGTTTCATTTATTATGTTTGAAGTTATTTATTTATGCGGTTTTCTATCAGTAGAGAAACCGCTTACTCTTCTAGAAGATATGATTCACCGACTCCCCCACTCCCGTTTTTTTTTCTGTGAGTACATATTGCTCAATCTTAAGTTTTCTGTGGAATGTTTTGTAGATCTGTTCTTTAGTCCGCTTTCTTTTGACCATTGTATTGTCTGTCATTCTTCGAAATGCACCATATGATTTCTTCTTTGGTATCTTCAAACTTTTTTCATAATATGTTTGTATCAATATTCAAATAAATACCAACATTGATTGTTTCATATATCATAACAATGATTAAATCCTAGATTACTCCATTAATTTATTACTGATTGTAGATTTTAAATAATAACATTGTATTTACCTGTCTGTTGAGATTGTGTATTCTCCAAATATTCTATGTATCTGTTGTCTGTTTTGATTGGGAATAAAATGTTCAAGATATGTGGTCCATTCTGTTTCCTTCGTTCTAAGCAAGCTTTGAATTCTCTTTCAAATTGAAAGATAGTCAATCCAAATACATCATTATGACGGTCTGTCCTTTTGCTAAATATTTGTTCGAGATAAGAGAAATGTTTTCGTCTTCCCCGATAGGGAAAGTTCTTGACACCATGACTGTCTGCAAACAACACTTTCTTCGTATTGTACACCTTTTTGTTATCATCGTCTTCGTCTTCGTCTTCATCTGTATGATATGTTGGCTTAGCAGCCATTGTGTAGCTTAATTAATGTATATCCCACCTACAAATATATATTTATTGTATATACAATTTACCTAGAGATTAATTCTAATTCAAAACTATCGCAGAGATATGTATTTATTTGAGATCACTGTTGACATCATTTTCATGGTTATATAATTTGATATTTGTTGCTTCCCTGCATAGTAAGCCACCAAGGAGTAAAACGCAAGGACTAGTTGGCTATGAATTTAGATAATGTGTCCATGTTAAGTGTCATGTCTACCGTGGACTGTTGCTACAGAATGGTAGTAGTATATCAACCCAGCTAATCATTTTGGACAGGTACAAAGCGGACATCATTTCCTGGAATGTAACATGTTGTCCCCGTGATTTAGCTGTAAAATGATAACTTGGCGTTAAACCAAACATCATATGTACATCATATCTCTGCTTTGAGCATATGCCAATACAAATAGTAGAGCAACTGTTTTCTTATTTGAATTAGAGAAATTGAGAAATATGTATCATTGTTGATCTCATTTACATTGTTTATATTCCTGACATTTCATACGAAGCTTTTCATCGGGGTGGCGGTGCTAAAAATCAACGATTAATTGTAAGTATTCATATTACCTGACATAATGTTACAACTTAGTTTTATATTGTATGAAAACAAATCCCATAAAATCTCAACAAAATGTTACAAAATATACAAGGGTAACGCAAAGCATGGCGTATCCCCTTGACTAAAAATTTGACCCGATGACCTTGACCTATGACCTTTAAAATCAACAGGGTTCCAGATTCTCTTAAGACTAAGTATGTACCGAGTTTGGTCAAAATCCATTGAAGGATGTTGATTCTAGAGTGTTCACAAGGATGTTACGCGGTAAACATTTGATCCGGTGACCTTGACCTTAAAAATCAATAGGGTTCCAGATTCTCTTAAGGATTAAGTATGTACCAAATTTGGTCAAAATCCATTGAAGGATGTTGATTCTAGAGTGTTCACAAGGATGTTATGCGGTAAACATTTAACCCGGTGACCTTGAAATTCAATAGGGCTCCAGAATTTCTTAAGGACTAAGTATGTACCAAGTTTAGTCAAAATTAATTGAAGGATGTTGATTTTAGAGTGTTCACAAGAATGTTATGCGGTAAAAATTTGACCCGCTGACCTTGACCTTTGACCTTGAAAACCAATATGGTTCCAGAATTTCTTACGGGCTAAGTATGTGCCACGTTTGGTCAAAATCCATTGAAGGTGTTGATTCCAGAGTGTCCACAAGGATGTTACGGAAGGACGGACAGACGGAAGGACGGACGGACGGTAGCGAGGGGATAAAAAAAATATGCATTTTATATTACGACATACAAGTGAGTGGGCTTGATATTACATCATAAAATATCTATTTACAGGGCGTCAGTGTTGTTATTTAGAGTAATTGACCATATACAATATGGAGTGTATAAATAAACTCATTTGCATAAAAAGCACTTTTATTATATTATAGAATCAAACGTATAAAGTAACATCAAAATTAATAAATTTAATACAAAATTAATGCAAAATTTCATTTCAAGCCACACAGTTCGAGATAAAGACCTGCGATTAGAATATCCTCATTTATGGATCATATATGTATACTATTGGCAAAAAAAAAAAACATTGGCTTTCATAATTATGCATCTATTAAAACAAACATTGTTTTTTTCTAAGAACATGTAGAAAAATGTAATTGTAAATCGTTTGTATTTATTATATGGAATTCTAATATGACGTGCTGTTTTGGCTTTGTAAACAAAAGGGTAAAAAAATCCCCGATTTATTATGACTTACAAGCGCTGATGATCATGACGTATTTGGCTGTTTAAGAAATAATTTATGGAAGGGGTAAGTTTGTTGGAGATTTTAATATGGGAAACATTATCTGCGCAAATTGAAAAAAAAAATACGCAGATAATGTTACCCATATTAAAATCTCCAACAAACTTACCCCTTCCATAAATTATTTCTTAAGTTTAAACATGCATAAATACCACAGAATTAACGAGGTATCATTCCGTGGTGAGAGGTTCAATGTGTTACGTAAGATACAATCACAGGTACCGTGTGGACAGGACCCTATGTCCCCCCCTTTTTTTAACATCGATTTTTTTTCATATAAACAACATTTTGCAACTTTGTATGTATCACTGTATGACATATATACAATAAATTCAATCAAACAGTAGTTTCTATCCATGCCGGGTTTCTGACATAATATAAGAGAGAAGGTAAGTCACTTCGGTTTGTTTACATTGGGGTACCTGTTGGCGATTCATCTTAAATTTACTGAATAAAAAAGGCCTACCTGTCTGGAAATTGGCTTTTTCTGCCTCTCTATATATTTTTCTCCCTGAAAACACACATCAATATATTTTTACAGCAGCTGACAACTCTCATTGGAACACTTTTCCCTCGCGATTTGCGATTTTAAGACGACATTTTTGTAAACCAAGTTCTAAGCTACGGAAGTGTCGTTACTAGCGCCATCTGTGTGGTCATTTGATACGGTAAAACGCGAGAGTTCAGGGTAAACAGTTCGGGAATATTTTGGCGCCAGATTTGATTTACCCGGAACTCAATAGAAATGTTATTGACTTTGTCACTCTGGCAAAATTATGACTTTATCTTGTACAACTGAATGACGTCGGGTCTATGCGACTCTTGCATGGGAGTTTGCATATGTCAATTGAATAATGAGAAGTCGTAGACTATAAGGAGACAACACAAGGGGTAAAAGAAACAGGCCTACCTGTCTGGAGTGATCTACAAATAAAATTAAAAACAACAGACACCACACTGTAGGAACAATTCTGAAGTCATATAGAGTAACCGTAGAAACTTTCTGTTGGTAGTTCCTATACTTCAATATAAACGGTGGCGGGGTTAGACTAGTTTTATGATCCTACAACTCCCGTCTTAGTTAAATGAGGCAGCCATTCAAGTTTGTGTTGGATTGATAAAAAAAATCATCTTCAATAAAACATTGCGTGCCATTTATGTTCATGTGTACAGCTTTAAATATTTATTTATTCTGTTGATATGATATTAATCTATTTCAGTGTAATAATATATTTATAATAGTGTCAGCATTATTATGTGTTTTAACGCTTGAATGGAATCTAGTAAGATCAATCTTATCCTATTATATTTAGGACAATAGACCTTTAATTATATTTGACAACAATTACAAAGGAGTTAAAAAGATTCAAGCTTTAACTAATGGGGTCTTTTGAGGTCAGAATAGAAAAAAAAAACAAAAAAAAACCAACTTTTAAATGTTTTGTTTCATTGGAATAAGCTATATTACATCGTATTCCACTTTCATGAGGCACGAAACATTTGTATTTCATAGAGAGATTGGATTTCACTTCTTACCAAAATATATAACGCCTTCCGTTCCTCATTCCGTTTTTCCAATTCTTGCTTATGACATATGTATTTATGTCAAAGTAAGTGATATTTCTACAGGACCTTTGTTTCAGTGATATACATGTAACACAACAAGCATACACGCCGTTGAATCTATCTAATACAAAGTAATAGACCATGTTTATCTTTAATATCTTGTTTTCGCCATGTTATAACTGAAATGTTCACAAGATCATTTCAACATTCCCAATTTGGTCCTATTAGATTTGACGTTTTATTGTAAGCTATTGTCACACGATTGTGAATCATTTTTACAATATAGTAACCCCGTTCACGTTTCTCTGGTTGTCACGTGTTTTTCAGTTTTGATGGTCAAGCAGTTTGCGTGGTATTTAGTGTCAATTACGTTGCACAATATACTAAGACGGGTGCTACCAGTGGAGCGGGAATATCTCACCCTTCTGGAGCACCCGCGTTTATCCCCGGTTTTTAGTGGGGTTCGTGTTACTCGATGTTTAGTTTTATATGTATGCTTTGTAGATCGTTGTTTGTCCTTTTGTACGTTTTCTTTCGGCCATTTTGTCGTCTGTTCTTCTTATTTGAGAGGTGCATATCGACATTTGAAGTTCCTAAATCATGTAATTATTATTAAAACTAAGGTTCTCTTTCCTCAAGCGTAGGTGGCTATCCTGTTTAGGTCATTTAGGTTTCGTGCTCGCAAATAATTGTATAACTTATTTAGCTTTTTAATATTTTGTTGTTTTTTTTGGAGCTTATATGGGAAGGATGCACTTACATTGATGCTGTGTGACTCAACGTGAGGTATCTAGGGAACCAGATAGCATATCATTCAATGTATATATGCTAATAGTGGAGTAGGAGTTGCTTACCATTACGGAGGGACCGAGTAAGCTCCCGGATTTCAGAAGGGTTAGCGTTGCTTGATATTTAGTTTTCTGACTAGTTCGTGTATATAATTGTTCTCTTTTGTGTCCGTTTTTTCTTTTAGCCAGTGTATTTCCCGTCCTTGAGTTACGGCTTCTGATTACCCATTTGATATCTTCAAACGTTTCTTTTTTCCGGCGGTTACAAAGTAGCATTTGCGAAGGTGGTGCGAGGTTGTGCTACCGGAAGTGACGTAACCCCGAAGATGTGGAAGGGTGCGCGCATGCGCAACCGGAAGTTGGGGGGGGGGGGGGGGTCCCGGCCTTTTTTCCCGTACTTTTTTTCACGCATTTTTTTTTGCCAGTATTTTTTTTTCCGCACTTTCTTTTTTTTTACTTTTTTCCCGCACTTTTTTTTCCGTACTTTTTTTTTCGGTTTCCCGCGATTTTTTTCTTACTATTGTAGTAGTACAGTAGTACAAGTACCATCGCTACCTGTGACGAAGGTCACGTGACCCCGAAGGGGTGGAAGGGTGTGCACATGCGCAACCGGAAATAGAGGATTTCTACCTATTAGAGAGTCTTTTCACTGGAAATGACGTTACTCATAGAGTTTCCCTTGGAAGTTGGGGGTGTTCTCTATGACATACGCGTCTAGCCTTTTTCCTGGTTATCTGCCCCTTTTATTGGCCCATTAACTGGTTTAACCTCGCCATTTTTAATGAAATTCCCATACCAAGACAGGAGATTTGTTTGATTTAATTTTTGGTGTTTTAACGCCACTTTCAACAATATTTCAGCAATATCATGGCGACCAGTTTTAGTGGTGGAGAAAGTCGGAGAGAACCACCAACTATGGGCAAGCAACTGGTAAGCTTTATCATATGCGGCTGCGAGTCGAGTACACCCTTTTTGTAATTTACAAGGCCGGGTGCGAACCCACGCCGTATTGGTGATAGGCTTGTATGAGTTATTAGATCAAAGATCTAACCCATTGAGCGACCCGGGCCCCCCAAGACAGGAGAATATGTGATCATGTATATATGTGTTATGGGTATCGAATTTGCATGTGATTCTGAGATTTTACCATTGGATTATGGATTTTTTTTCTGACGGTGTGGTTTCTTTTTATATTTTATTGCACATGCACTGTTAATATGTCTCTAAAATGACTGCAAATACTATGATAAATATTGATCTATGAAATGTTATTTTAGGTGTCGAGCAGGGTCAGGACTTTGTATTGTAGACAAGGCCCACCGGAACCAGTGTTAGGCATGTCGTCTTAAGAAGTGTATTCAAATGGGAATGAATAAAGATGGTGAGAATCTTTATGAAATCACAAATCTTACGGAAAACCAACACTTAAAATCCCGACGAAAAGAATCGGTATATAAAAATCACAGCACGATTAGACTTGAAATAACCATGAAGGAGAACGTAGCAAACAATTTTTGTTTTCATAAATAACTTTTGAATTAGTTGGCTTTCCAATCTTTCCAATCTTTTCAATCTTTCCAATCTTTCGATTTTGAGCGTCCTTGATGAAAGTGATTCCGGAAACGCGTCGTGTGCACAAAATTTGATATCTACGTTTTTATTATATGCATTTAATAAATGTACAATACTAAGCGGGATCAGAAAACAAGTGCAACGTATGTTTATAAATTCTTCTCTCCAAAAATACAAGATAAGATTTCAACATAAAAAATGCATGCAACCAAGAAATAATATTTACGATTAGGGTCTTTACTTATGGTTGAAAATTCAAACCAAAAATATACAAATAAGTTGGTTCTATCAATTAATGTAAAACTCCTCTTGGACAATAATAAAATGTTTTGCATCTTTAGGATCAGCCAGATGAGGGTCGCCTTAACGTAAATAAATTTCGAAGATAAAAGATGAAACTTGGGTGGGCGGAAATATATATAGTTATAGGAATAAGAATATAATCGATAGGGAAAGAAAATGTCGTCTTTGAATTACCCACTAAATGACTATTCCCAACAAACCGTTGCTTATAAGAGCTTTTTTTAAAAAAAATCCGTGAACGAAGCGCGACATTTTTCGTATATGAGACACACTAATTTTTACCCCTTGCTATTAACGACTTATATATGATTTGACAGTCCACATCTAGCGGACGACGCCACTACCCACCGTCCTGCCCAAATTCAAAATCCCCGTAGACAAAACAACAGCAGTTAAGCATAAGTTAGAACGAAAAAAAAAATGTATTTACAAATAAACATATCATTGGATATACGACTGTTTCCTGAAAGTGGTTCTGATGTTTTATGTTTATAACTACAGACAAAGTATCATTTACCTCGGGATTGTATTTAAGTAAACACAGAAATTGGACTAAAAATTCCATTTATTAAAGCAAACACTTCGCCTGAATAATAATTGTTTCTTGGTTGATGTATCCATTCTCACAAGGTAATGACGTTCGGGTAATTTGTGATGAGCCATTTGTCACATTGTGAACCACACTGATGCCACATGAGTTTGGGACAAGTTGTACAGTTGAGCTGTCGACACTTAAATTGTCTCATGACAACATCGATTGGTTACTTGGCAGTTTACAGCTATCAGGTGGTTTATATGCTGCAGAAATATACACCACAACAATAATTTAAAGGGAATGAAAATACAGAAACAAAATATGTGTTTGGTCAACATATAAGCAAATGATTGTATTTCGATATTTCGATGGGATGAGCAAACAAGGTTACGTTGCTCTTTTGTTTATGTCATCTCTAAAACGGAACGTGTTAATCGTTACGAAATATCCATTTATGAAATACCAACGGGATTTTTTCTTTTAATGAAGATATATTATGTCCTCTTTCCCGAGCAAATCGATAACTGGCAGGTGCCGTATAAGAAACAAGAACTGCATACCCTTCCCGAATAACTTTCGCCACCCCTGTTGTGTTTTTTGTTTTATTTCCTCGTTTAGTGCATTGTGTACAATGTTGCCTGTGTCTCTGGATTTCCCATACCTGATTAACCCTTTGGTTCTCGCTGACTAATATTTCGACAAAATTCCTAAACCAAATATATATATATATATATATATATATGCTGTCTTTGATTTGTTTTGCGAGAATGGATTTGTCATAGCTTTGTCTTTGATGCTATCATAACATCCGCCCACATGTACATTCCAGTCCGACCATTTTACATTCATTCTTAGTATTTGTTTGTAAACTTTGTTGTCAAAATTATGGCAGAACTTTACTACAGAGAACCTCCATCCACCCCTTCATTCTACAAGGGTGTGATGTTACTTGGTTTTTATAAGCCCGTCATTAAGACGGGACGTATTATGGCATACCAATGTCCGACTGTCCGTCTGTCTGTCTGTCCGTCCGTTTCACATGTCGCGCTCTAACTTAAGAACCCCTTGGCCAATTCACTTCAACTTTCACAGAGTTATTAGAATTGATGGTCTTACGGTCTGTATACTTTTTGGTGAAATTTCAATTTTTCATTCCAGAGTTATGGAACTTTATTCATCAAATTGTAGGCGATTTATCGTATGTCACGCTCTAAATTGAGAAACCCTTGGCCAATTCACTTCAAACTTCGTAGTTATTGGAATTGATAGTCCTACGGTCTGTATACTTTTTGGTGAAATTTCGATTTTTCATTCAAGAGTTATGGGAAAGAAAGTCTTTACAAATAGTGTATGAATGTTGACGACGGGCGTATCATGCGCTCTTGGCGCAGCTATTTATTAAGTATTATTAACCTACTGCCTTTAGTTGAGGACCGGGTGTTATGGTAAATTAACCCACGAAAAAAAAATCACCAGAGAAAATATCTTGCAACGTCTCTGACTGTGCTGTATGCAATCAGTACCTATCACAACTAAAGTTGTGAGTTCGAATCCCACTCATGCAGGGTGTACTCGATACAACAGTATGTGATAATGTTTGTTAGTGACTTGCGACAAGTCTGTGGTTTTATCCTGGTACTCCAGATTTCCTCTACCAATAAAACTTATTGTGTATTATTGTATATTGTTTTTAACACCATAACTTCCCCCTTCAAATTTTAAACTCACTAATGTTAGTTTTCAACAACAATAAACCAAATGGATATGAAAACATGTTATATGATAGGGGTCAAAGGTTATTCCTTTCATAAATAAATTGTTGGGACCACTGTTTCACCCATCTGCTGCTGTCATTGTTGTGTAATTTATTTCATAAAAGCTGCTTACAAATTTACATTAAAGTTTTTTTTTTATTATGCAATATATCAAACATATGAGTTATTTGTTTTTATTTAATTTTTGTAAGAAAACACCAAAATGTGATCTACAGATTGATGTATTTTCCTGCATTAAGGTTTGAACATGTCACATTTTGAAATGCGTTCCTATGGAAATGCGATAATGTGTCATTTCAGTAGCCGTCATATGTTGACATGCTATATTGAGCTGGGCATTTTTTTT
>MJUT01030417.1:481985-504352 GCA_002080005.1 Gigantidas platifrons
TTTAAAGCAACATGTAAAACTCCTCTTGGACAATAATAAAATGTTTTGCATCTTTAGGATCAGCCAGATGAGGGTCGCCTTAACGTAAATAAATTTCGAAGATAAAAGATGAAACTTGGGTTGGCGGAAATATAGATTGTTATAGGAATAAGAATATAATGGATAGGGAAAGAAACTGTCGTCTTTGAATTACCCACTAAATGACTATTCCCAACAAACTGTTGCTTATAAGAGCTTTTAAAAAAAAAATCCGTGAACGAAGCGCGATATTCTCCGTATATGAGACACACTAATTTTTACCCCTTGCGATTAATGACTTATATATGATTTGACAGCCTACATCTAGCGGACGACCCCCCCTCCCCCCTCTCCCCGACCAAAAACAAAATCCCTGGAGACAAAACAACAGCAGTTAAGCATAAATTGGAAAGAAAAAAAATGTATTGACAAAGAAACATATCATTGGATATACGACTGTTTCCTGAAAGTGGTTCTGATGTTTTATGTTTATAACTACAAACAAAGTATCATTTTCCTCGGGATTGTATTTAAGTAAAACACAGAAATTGCACTAAAATTCCATTTTTTAAAGCAAACACTTCACCTCAATAATAATTGTTTCCTGGTTGATGTCATAGTTGTATCCATTCTCACAAGGTAATGACGTTCGGGTAATTTGTGATGAGCCATTTGTCACCTTATGAACCACACTGATGCCACATGAGTTTGGGATAAGTTGTACAGTTGAGCTGTCGACACTTAAATTGTCTCATGACAACATCGATTGGTTACTTGGCAGTTTACAGCTATAAGGTGGTTTATATGCTGCAGAAATATACACCACAACAATAATTTAAAGGGAATGAAAATACAGAAACTAAATATGTGTTTGGCCAACATACAAGCAAATGATTGTATTTCGATATTTCGATGGAATCAGCAAACAAGGTTACGTTGCTCTTTTGTTGATGTCATCTCTAACACGAACGTGTTAATCGTTACGAAATATCCATTTATGAAATACCAACGGAACTTTTTCTTGTAATGAAGATATATTATGTCGTCCGAGCAACTTGCGTCACCCCTGTTTTTTTAGACGTCCGTTTTGTTTTTTAGTTTTGCCGTGCTGTGTTTTTTGTTTTATTTCCTCGTTTAGTGCATTGTGTCCAATAGATTAAACATATTTTATTGCTAAATATTTTAACAATTGGATTGGACAAAAATTATACCAATTGACAAGGGTCCTCTGGATTGCCCATACCTGATTAACCCCTTTGGTTCTCGCTGACTATTATTTCGACAAAATTCATAAACCAAATATATATATATATAAAAGACTATACAAGTAAAATAAATTATAAACGTCTAAAATATGGTTTGTAAAACAACAAAACAAAGTGATAAAGAAATAAACACTTTGTTGAATGACATAATTTTCGTCCCACTGAGGGACTTTATCCATGTCTAATTAAATAAAATGTCGCACCAATATGGTGACTTTACTAATTTTTTTTTAAAAAGGACAGTCAATGTGCGGGACAAAAGAACCAGATGTTACTCATATGAAAATATATATATAAAAAAATTGAAATCCCACATGTAAATTAATAAAAATACAATAACAATAATATAAATATACAATATTTAAATAAGTGTTTTAATTAGAAATAAAAATAAAAATGAGACATTATTGGATAATGTATCAAATAGCAATGTCAAAAATATTTTGAAAACGGTATGATAACCAAACTCCTTGAAAAAGCGACCCATCACAGTGAGGAATATATACTTTGGCCCAACTGAGTAAACTGTATGTCCTAATACGACTGGAGGAGATCAACAAAAATAGGAGTCAAGAGAAGTTATTACTTTTTCTCATTGATTTCATTCGGTGACAAGGTCTTAAGTTTTCTAATCCAGAATCTTTCCTTTCCTGTTTGCTTTTATCATCCCACTTGGGGTTATGGTCAATGATGGTGAACTTCAGTTTGCCGAAAGAATCATGGTGGCCCGTCGATCTGAGAGGTCTGCTGAGGCGACAGGTATTGATGTTTATCTGTCGATTTGTTGTATATGTCAGCTGACATAATACCATTTTCACAGGTAGTGTAAGTATCCAGAAAGGAGATGTTATTTCTGGATGTTTCATGAGTGAATTTTATAGTGGGGTGAACATTGTTGGCATGGTCAAAGAAACGATTGAGGTTTTCTTCCGACTTGGTCAACTTCATGTCAACGTCGTCTATAAAACGAAACCAGGAAAGTGGCTTGTGTGATGCAGATTGCATGATTAGTTTTTCAAGTTTCCTCATGAAGATGTTGGCGTATGGAGGTGCCATCTTTGTTCCCATGGCGGTTCCGTTGATCTGTAAAACATGCTCTCCATTAAATGTAAAATTGTTATGCTTCAGTACCAATGTGAGCAACTGGAGAAGATATTCCGTTGGTGGTTTTTTAACGGCTCTTTGGGCCCAGGCCTCTCGACATGCTTCGATACCGTCATTATGTGGGATGCTAGTGTATGATAATGTAACCTCCATCGAAACAAGAATGGTCCCTGAAGGAAGGGGGGGGGGGGGGGTCATGGATTCCATTTTTTGAAGATACTCAGTGGTGTCTTTTAAATGTGAGGGTAACGCTTCTACATGAGGTGGAAGGTGGAAATCGACGATTTCGGAGATCTTTTCTGTCGGATGCCCATTTGTTGACTTTACGAATTTTACGTTTGTCTGGTTTCAAATAATCGAAAGTGTTCTTGTCGATACGACTATTTTCTTTCATAATGTTTAGCTCCTGTGTTATTTTAGTGCTGAATTCTTCCGTGGGTCCGAGTCCAGTGTTTTGTAAAATCTGTCATCCGTCAGATGTCTGTTTGCCTCCTCTAATTAATCTACTTTATCCATAACAACTGCGCTGCCCTTGTATGCTGGTTTTATGACAATGTCAACCCTTTCCTTTAAGTCGTGTAGTGCACCCTTTTCTGCTAGAGTGAGGTTGTTATGGGTTGATATGTTCGTGCTGGCTGCTGTCTGGACATCATTTTTGACTAAATCAATAAAGGATTCTAAAGTTGTAATTTTGCTTGGTTTTGGAATCCATGAACTGTTTTTCTTAAACATATAAAGGGGGATCTCATTATCATCTTCCGACCAGGGATGGGGTCAATTACATAGCAAAGTAATTAATTAAATTACAATTACTTGGCCAAAACCTTCAATTAAATTACCATTACCATTACAGGGATTTTGAAATGTAATTATTAATTAAAAATATTCCCAAAACAAGAAATTGAGACCTTGTAAACATTAAAACTTCCTTGACAAGAACTGAACAAAACTACCAATTACTAAAATTGTGAAAAGTTTCCTGTAGATAATGCCCATCAAGTTATCACTTTATCACTTAATAAGATAAAACACAAGTAGTTGTTGTATTGGCTGTTATTTGTCATGGCTTTATAAATATAACAATATAATACATTCAATCAAATTCAATAAATAAATCATTTCAGTTCAATGTTCAATGTTCAATCAATTGATCATCAACAAAATTGATGACAGTAAACTATTGGGTGGTCCAATAGAGGTAAACCGCTGGGTGATCCATAGCGGTAAATATGTCAAATCCGCCATCCATCAGGTGTTCAACTACAGCCATTGCAGACAATTTCTAAAGCCATGACGATCTTCTGAAAAATATATAACAAAGAGCAGTATCGGTTTTTAATTAAGGGGAAGGGAGGGTGGGAAATTTAAATGTCCACCACAATAAGGTCAATATCGAATCTGAGGACGTTCACTCCGGTGTACTCGATTAAATACCAAGTATGACCGCTTACGACAATCAAGCCGTTCAATCAACCAATACAATACCGCTTATAACAATTTAAACATATTAAAACATATATGAAAAATTGCCCTCATATAAATTAAATAAATGAATTTAATTTGTTGTAATTAAATTGTATTATTAAATTATATATTCCCAAAACAAGAAATTGAGACCTTGTAAACACCAAAACTACCAATTACTAAAATTGTGAAAAGTTTCCTGTAGATTATGCTATCACTTTATCACTTAATAAGATAAAACACAAGTAGTTGTTGTATTGGCTGTTATTTGTCATGGCTTTATAAATATAACAATATAATACATTCAATCAAATTCAATAAATAAATCATTTCAGTTCAATGTTCAATGTTCAATCAATTGATCATCAACAAAATTGATGACAGTAAACTATTGGGTGGTCCAATAGAGGTAAACCCTGGGTGATCCATAGCGGTAAATATGTCAAATCCGCCAATGAAAATACTGTTAAATACAAGTATTTTCAACTGCCAAACATTTGACACAAAAACAAAAATACACATGACAAATTACACAGCCAAAGGATAAACGTGATACCATGGGTTATCAATAAATGTTTCCATAGCACCCTGTATAGCATGAATAAACAAATCATTGCCGATGAAGGAAAGATGCACCCCATCGTTATCAAATAAACTTCGAAGTTTGTCATCAAAATCAGGATATTTAATGATGTAACAGTTTCTTTTCAATAAAAAAGATCTAATGGCACGATTTATTCTTTTTCTGGTATGTTCCATTTTATTTGATTTGGGAGAATGACGCCAAGATAGTCTTGGCAAAATGCTTGACCAGATTAAAGGAATTCCAGGTAAAATTTCATAAATTATAGCTGACAAAGTTTGTTTAATGTTATAAAGTAAAAGCCCCAAAGGCACATCGCCAATGTCATTTCCACCACAATGAATGATAATAGCACTGGGATATCCGTGTACTAACAGCATACCTTTGACTGTATTTAAAACATCATGCCATTTCATTCCATTCATGTGCATCCAAACAACTCTGCAACCATAATTTTCCAAACGTAGATTGTAACCAGTTGGTCTTCGTTGTGCATGGTCACATGCTCTTTTTATCAGCGAACTACCCAATAACCATAAAGGTCTTAACTCTGAAAATACTAACATCGAGTTAACATCTAATATATCTTTGATACGCATTCGATTGCCAACGACCTTTTATTTTAATGAATTCCTCACTTTTCCCTTGTGATGCTAAAAATGTTGCACCACCGATTCTGAATGAATGTGTATTAAAATTGGAAGTGTCATAGCCTGAGAATTTAAGAGCTGATCGTAGAACAGATAAAAACTGGTTTCTTGTTATATATTTACCATTCAAATGACAAAACAATGGACCATTCGGCATACGCCTAACAGTTAAATAATATGTTACTGCCTTGACAGGACATAACGGCAAAGTGTTCGATTTAATTTGACACGTTGTACTTCTACCTAACTGGTCAGTTTTTGAAAATCTGATGCAAATAGACATCAGGTTCTTTTGAAATGAAATATCACTTTTTTGAATAATCTGTGACGCACTTTGTTCATTTGAAGCAGTTATTTCACTTATACGTAATAGAGCGCCAAATGCAAGAGAAAATGCTGCAACAAATAAACTGGTTTCATATGCAGAATTGCAAACCCGAGCAAGAGCATGAGGAAATTTTAACATCATATCAGCAGTTATAGGAAGTCTTAAATCGGGCATGTAAATGAACCTTTGACATACCTTTCAGCATTTTTTTTAATAAGAAATGATTTTGTAGTGTCATATTGGTTATTTAACTTTAAAACAAAACTAATTGCAGACATATATACCTTAGCAGTTGAAGGGGAATACAACTCTGATGACAAAAAAGCTAAAAAATTAATCAAATGATTAGGCGGTGGAGGCCATATTAAATCTAAACAATACTGTCGCCTAAATTTCTGAAATGTACTGACAGCATTTTCATATGTATTCCATGTGTTCTTTGAATTTGATGCCTAAATTAACATGTTGGCTTCTTGCACAAAAGGCTCCAAAATTGCACAGGAATTGGTGTGGGGTACGTCTGTGCAGCAGGTGCTAATTGTCTGAAGTATTCCACCTGTCCACGAGAAATAGAATCAGCAATTTTATTTCTAAACGATGGTATATGTCTACATTTTAAATGGAAATTAAAGGAAAGAGTCCAATAAACAATATGACGTAATAATGTCATAACTCTATCCGATTTTGATGATTTGTTATTAATAATACTGACTACTGCACTGTTGTCAGAAAATATCAATATATTTTTGTTTTTAAACTCACAGCCCCACAAAAATATTGCTAAAGCAATAGGAACCAACTCTAGATAAGTAATATCTTTCAAAATGTCAGTATTGGCCCAATCTACTGGCCATTTCAGCATTGCCCATTTCCCAGAGTAATAAACTCCACAACCTTTTGTTTCACCACCAGCACTGTCAGTATAAAGCTGGAGGTCATCACTTGAACACCAATTCTTATCCAAAATAAATGAAATTCCATTAAAAGTACCAAGAAATTCAAGCCAAACTAAAAGATCACATTTAACTGTGTTTGTAACCCTAACATAATGATGTGGCTGTGTGACGTTACTCATTAATGCATACAAGCTTCTAATGAAAGTTCTACCTGCAGGTATGGCTCTGGTACAAAATGCGAAAGAACCAGCCAAAGATTGAATGATTCGTAATTTTACTCTCTTTTTGTTCATAACAAACCCGATTTTCTCCTGCAATTCAATAATTTTGTCATTCGGAATTTTTATTAGCATATTCACAGTGTCAATTGTCAGTCCAATATATTCAATAATGGTTGAGGGACCTTCAGTTTTCTCATGTGCCACTGGTACATTTATAAAATTGCAAACATCAACAAAGCAATTCATTAATTTTTTACATTCATCAGTTTCAGCTTTCCCAACAAAAAGGAAATCATCTAAGTAATGATCAACGTTATCTGAATTTGATTTTGATTTAACAACCCATTCAATAAATGTTGAAAAAGTTTCAAAATAAGAACATGACTGAGAACATCCCATTGGCAACATTTTATCAATATAAAAGTATCCATTCACCTTGAAACCTACCAAATCGAAACACCCTGGATATATTGGGAGCAATCTAAAAGCAGATTTAATGTCATGTTTTCCACATAAAGCGTTCTGACCTACTTTTTGAATCAAAGATATTGCATGGTCAAACGGAGAATACTGCGCAGAAGAATGAACCGGGTCAATGTAAGAGTTAACACTGTTGCCAGGTGGAAATGAAAGATGGGTTATTAATCTGAAACTTCCTGTCTTTTTTGGAACAAGATCTATTGGACAACAGCGAAGATTCGAAATAGGCCTTTTATTATATGGACCTGAAATTCGACCAAGGTAAATTTCACTCTGAAATTTATCACGCGTTTTTATTGGATGTTCGTGAACAGATTTTATATTCTGACAATCAACAGGAGTGCGAGGACCAGAATAATGTATTGGAAACCCGTATTTAAAACCTTCATAAATAATTTTTGAAGCAGAATTGTTGGGATATTCTATCAACAACTGACTTAATTTTTCGACATCAATGATTGATTTTCCTAACGACCAGATATATTCTTTTGTGGATGCTGAAAACAAATACATAATTGTGTAATGTTTTGTAATCTAACGATCAACGCATACTATTTGGATTGTTTTCAGTATAACTACTTTGATTTGGTCTTTGAAGTAAGCCTCGCCTTGTATTAAACTGAGAAACTTCTTGGGTGGGTTGACCATACCCATTATTTTGACGAGTTTGTGCATTAACTTGGTTTCCATTTATGTTAAAGCAATGAATACTTGGATGTTTCATTTGACATTTAATACACGTGTGCTTGTAAGTACAAACTGGCTTTATACAGCGACCTTTGTAATTATAATCAAAATAGTGTAATTTTCGATTTCTGAATATCAGGCTTTACCGCAGCTGAATTCCCAGACAAAATAAATCTAAGCCATATGTCACCATCAATTGTTGACCATGACCTCGATGGATTTCTAGAAATCCGTAATCTAAACTGTTGATCATAGAGAAGCCATTTTGAATAAGCTTGTTCATGAGCAACATTTCTTATTATTGACATGTATTTCAATAGCTCAGAGGCCTTGTAAGGATGATTTTGAATAATGATCTGAGCATAATTTGTGAATGCATCTGTCCATAGATCAAGTGTGACTATAGCTTTGATTTTCTTTTGCCTTTGTTGTAAAACAAGCTTCCCGTTAACCACCTCTAAATTACATGGCTGATCATCAACATTACTGATAAAATTTTGAGTTAAAAATTGTGATAAATCAACGTATTCGAAATTCCAAACCTTTTCTTTTGTTTGTTTAGAAATAAATATATCTAGGTCATTGGAAAAACCTGGTATTAATAATGGGTCATCATGAGAGGGGGGTTGAACAATATTTGAAATAATATTACCAGGCTGAGCAGTTTGAACTTCGTTCACAGTCTGTGCTGCAACTGGAGGAGGTACAGGGGGCTGTATACAAGCCTGTTGCTGGTCATGGTCCGGTGCTTCGACATGTTCAGGATTAACATCCGGCACATTATGTTGCATGTGTTGTACTGGTACGTGGCGCCTGTTAAGAACTGCATGCTGTTGCCTGTGTTGAACTGGTTCCTGTCGTTGAATTTGTCCCTGTCGCCTGTTCGGAACTGGCTGCTGTTGATTCATCGGCATAGCTCTGTTCCTTAAACCATACGGTTCACGCCCTCGTCCTTGAGGTTGAACCCTTCTACCACGACCCCTTGGCATGTTAATTAAACTAAAGTTTGAAAACAAAATTAAATTTGTTAATCATTTGCATACAATGGTATTTAGTATCTAAATTGTTATAGATTAGTGAGATTAAACGTAAAACTAGAAGGCAAATTTTAAACATACATGTTAAACAATGTTTAAATATGTACATTGTATATGCTCAACTGGAACTGCACGAACCTTCCACTTAATTAATTCAATAAACATGATAAAACATTACCAAAGCAAACACTTTATTTGCCAGCTATAAAAATATTCCGCAAGCATTTGTCACTAAATGACCTTGAATTTAAAGCACGTGTAACAATTTAAGAAAAGCATGTATACACAAAAACGATTGCATATTTATCGTGTGTGCATTGTCAACAATGTATAGATGTGTAAACAATCAATTAAAACATAAAAGATGAGATAATTCAACATTGAGGCTTAACTTAAAACCGTATATATATGTACATGTATTTCATTTAAAGGACACCGACACATTCATTGTCACCTTATATTTATCTTGAATATATTCGCAAGGATAAACGTTTAACATAAGCATATGCACACTAAATATTTGTATATTTCTCATGTTTGCATTGCCAATAATGTTAGCAAAAGTTAAAAATATTTATAAAAACTACTTATCTTGTTCAATGTGAGAAGAAATTTAAATGTCCACCACAGTAAAGTCAATATCGAATCTGAGGACGTTCAATCCGGTGCACTCGATTAAATACCAAGTATGACCGCTTACGACAATCAAGCGGTTCAATCAACCAATACAATACCGCTTATAACAATTTAAACATATTAAAACATACATAAAAAATTGCCCTCATATAAATTAAATAAATGAATTTAATTTGTTGTAATTAAATTGTATTAATTAAATTACAATTACTTTGCAAATGTAATTAATTAAATTACAAATTACATTTTAATACAGCTTTAATATGCATAGAAAAATATGAATGAACAGGTAAGCAATAGCAATATGATTCAGAATATACATATAAACAGTGAATAAACTAATACATTATACTTTGAATGTCCATGCAGTTACAACAAAGTTACATTTTTTACTGTTAAACTTGATGTTCATCAACTTGTTAGTTAAAACTTTTTGTTATTAAAATTCAGTGATCACCTTGAAAAGGAGAAGGGTGGCACTCAGTTGTGCACAAGGAATTGTGCACATAAAGGTGATTTAAGACCTGGATGCACCAAACCAGGTCTGGTTAATTACTACTGACACAAGCTGTTAAATTAACAAGCAAAAGATTAAAGGATTAGAAACCAGTAGTGCCTTAGGTCTTATACTGTCAATTCTATGAAAAAATTTAATCACTAATTGGGTTAATTTAAGATTATTTAATTAGCAAGACAGTGAAATATATACTTTCCACTTGATTTGGCACACTCGTTTTATCCAGTTTTGCTTAGGGAGGTCCTACTTCAGAAATCTGCTTACTAATTATCATGTTTCCTTTTCATTGGATAAGTAAATTCCTCGTTTGGTAATACTTAAATAAATCTACTCACTAATCGTATGTTTTTCTTTTCATTGGATATATGTAAATTTCTTTGTTAAAGTTTGTTATATTAGATGTGATTATTTGGCTGTTAGTATTATATTGAAAGTTTTGTTGGGCCTTGTTTAAAAAAAACACCCTTCCCATCCCTTAATTTATGTTTATATATATGTTTAAATGATTAAACAATAGGCGGACTTTGTTGCCAAAAAATTGTTATTTTTATATTATTTATAAAATTTGTGAAAATATTGATATTGCTTTATGTTTTTATGGAATTTATTATTTCTGGCAATACAAGTTTATATTACTATCAAATACAGAGAGATTATCTACATTCAAAAAGGAAAAAACTTAATTTGGCCAAATATGCTTTCCTGAATAGCAGTAGAAACAGATTCAATTTTATTCAATCTCTTTGTTAATGTAATTGAATGTAATTGAAAAGTAATTGTAAATTACACACATTTTTAGGAAGTAATTAATTAAATGACCATTACATGTAATTGAATTTTGGACCAATTACACATTACTTTCAATTTCTTGACATTTTGTAATTAATTACAGTCAATTACCATTACACATTACAATTACCCCATCCCTGCTTCCGACCCATCTACAGGACAGTCTCTCTCTTTGGACAAGAAATATTCTTTAATTCGAAGAGATCTGGCATTTCAGAATGGGTGTGGGTTGATTATCACTAGCTATAGCATAGAGGTATTTAACATAAAAAATATACATGAGCCTTGGCGAGATTATTTTTATTGGATTTTTAACCACGATGATAATATAATAACTAACAATACACTATTTACACAAATTGTGATTTTATTGCTCATAAGATAAATATATATATAAAATATGCGAATACAAATATACATTGAAATTATCACATAATTATGAATATCTACAAAATTCTTTTATTTTTTCTCATTCGTGATTTATGACCAGATTTGTAATAGAAGTAACACAACGGGTGTCACTAACTGAACAGAAATTGGTTACCCTTCGTTTACAGAGCTTATTCTCGTTATTAGTGCATTCGTCTTGCTTAATATATAGATGTTTTCCTGTAGTATTTTGACGACCGTTGTCGATCTTTTTCTTTCTTTTTTTCTCTTTTGGTCATTGTATTGTCGATCCTTCCACAAATTACAGTTTCTGATAACCCCTTTGTCATCCTAGGACATTTCATAAAGAAATGTAGCTTTAACCTTAGCATACGAGTAATATGATCAAATATATTTAGAATGTGCAAAATGAAATATACACATAGCTGATGTTATAAATGTTCATCTCATGTTGAGGTTTACCTTCCGTTTAGCCGCCGTAGGACATATCACACCCTCACACTGTAAGGCAGTATCATAACAATAATAAGCTGCTTCTTTGTCACCTACTATCTCATTACACACTCCTAATATTGTTATTGAATTCGATAATGAATTGTCGCTGACAAAGTACCTCTCTTTTATTGTTAGATATAAATCACGTAATGACTGTTGTCTATTGACAATGTTATAAAGATGATGGTAACATAGAAACCTTAGACAATGTGACATACAAACAGGGTCTACACTAAATGCATTTTCCTGAATTTCTGATTGTAGTTCATGAGGTATCAGTGTTGATTGTTCTACATACAACACACGATCTAACGTTGCCAGTCTCATCTTCTCATTAAGTGTAATGTTTGAACATCCTACGTTCTGTATGTAGTACTTAATTTCATTCACGGTGTAATTGCCTGTCCATAACATAAACATATCGGGTGTACAACGAGACAAAACATGATCTATAATCTTTAACGTTGTAGTGTACTGACCAAGTGCATAGTAAAATGAGGCATATAACAACCATCCACTCACAGCATCTGACTTTGTACCGTCATGTAAGTGTTTATGATAACGTCGTATTACATGTACATTATGTATATTAGTAGGAAACGGCAATTTTTGTACAATATACTGACTAGTTATGGCATAATAATATTTACATATTCCTGACAAAATACTCGAGGACTGTAACATGGTTAACGATTTTATAAAACTTAACACTGTGTATCCTTCTTCTATATCAATAGTTAACTGATTGTACATAAACCTGTACCAAAACACTTCTAGTTTAACACACGACTCGTATAACACGGCTTCACTATTAAACAATGTACTAACAGTTAAAACCGCACGTTCAGCATTTCGTAGTCTTTCTAATACATTTAACAACTGCCGACTATTAGACCGATTTATTTTTCCACGAAACATATTATGTTCAGGAATGAAATAGTTTGGACAATAACAGTACTTGACCCATGATATTATTTTATCAAGACAAAGGAAATAACAGTGAAATATGTTTTGAGGCTGAAATGCGTTAATAGGAATTTCTTCTGATAACCAGAACAGAGCTGTTTTCATGAAGTAGGAACACAATAAACCTTTTAATTTATCATTTCTGTCAATAATGTTCTTTAGAGACAGTTTAAGAAGAGCGTAACAAAGGATCTGTGTGTAGTTCATAGAATGTGACAATTGTTTTTCTGCCATAGAAAATGATATTCTCCATAGTAATTCATTATTGTCTATTTCTTTGGGTCCGATAGGTACTAGTATACAACCATAACTAACTATGTCGTCTATTATTATATCTGGAGGCCACTGACCAGGTCTATGGCGAAATAAAAATTGTTCTGCTTTTCTTGGCCAGGAATACAAGTGAAAGCATACAGCTATATCTAGGGATTCAGCTATGTCAGATAAACAAGGACCGTGTAATGAGTACTTAATGTGAGGAATATTCCTGCGCATATTACTGATGAACGATGTGTTTGACAAAAACGTGCCATTTGTTGTTTCAACCCAACATTCAGGTGAGGTAAATATCCATTGATAATCACCAACAGCTATCAACTTCAATCTAGAAAATCCTGGAAATTCCATTTCTTCTTCCATCAGCAGAGTAGTAAATGTTGATGAACGATTCATATGTCGTACATTCTGTATTACATGAACATAATCAAGTACCAACATTACATCGCAGTCACTTCCGGGAAGATCTAATCCCTCCGCTAAGCTTCCAGTTGATACTCGGGTCAACATTGTATTTACTTTATTACATATCTTGTCCATTATTAGAAGGATACTTTGTCTTATTCTTATGTCCATCTCACTACCAACTACTCTTACTAGCTTGTCATAAACCTCTTTCTGGTGTGATGAAAACAATGATGTATGGTCTGTATAAAATAAAAGTGCATATTTTAATGGCTAGTATTTTTACTTTATGTAAAAAATATTGTAGTGAATGGTATTAATAAAATGAATAACTACGTTAATTAAGAATATATATAATGTACCGTAGATAATAATTTAGTTTTATAATTCAGACGAAATGCTTAGGGTAAGGGTTATGGTGTCTAACGCCACTGTCAGGCAGCTTAGGGTTAGGGTTATGGTGTCTAACGCCACTGTCAAGCAGCTTAGGGTTAGAGTTATGGTGTCTAACGCCACTGTCAGACAAGATGTAGATAATGTGATTTGACTTTGATTAAGAGAGAAGGAAACTCGATGATATTGTAATTTAATGAAAATGAATGTAGACATATTTTATTGTTTAATAACAAAGTATGTGATCAGACCGTCTTCTCCTTCATAATGTAGTGTCTAAAAGGTGATAAGCAACAGGTGCATGTAATCTAATCTCAAGTACACATAGCTATAGAAAATAGATATTAACATCGAGACCTAATTGACAACCTTTTTTTTTAATAAATGACAAACAAACTTGCACTTAGATGTCAGAGTTCGTATATATTGTATATATCAAAATCTAGGAAAATAAAATGTTGATTTGAATATTAGATTTTTAAGCATTTTTTTTTTTTGAAATTTATGTTAACTTTCTTCGTAACTTTTAGAATTAAACCAAACTGGTGTAAATAAATCGCATTGACTACCTCTGTGATGCTAGAAAAAACATAAAATAAAATAAAATAGCTAACAAGCTAAAGCAAGACAAAACGAATACAATACAAGGTTTTCGTCGTGTCCTTAATTATTCTGACGTTAAATATCACAATTAGCCTATTCTGACATGTTTTACGTGTGTTTCCATGTTACGTCGGTGTGCCCACAAGCATTTTCACCATCTTATTTACAATTCTTTTAATATTTTAATAGTATGTAAAAATATTTTCGCTATATCTTTTGGGCTAGTGCTAGGGTTATGGTGTTTAACGCCACTTTTAACAATAATAAAGGTAGATATGTATAAATTATATTGTTACATATATTGTTTGACATTAACATATATCTTATATAGATTTCTCCACTCCACTTTTATGACCCAAGATAAAACGATGCCTATGGTTAGTGTTAGGGTTAATCGTGTTAAAGCCACTGTCAACAATATTTCAGCTATATCGTGGCAGTCAGTTTTATTTGTGGAAGACACCAGAGTACCCAGAGAAGACCACCGATCTGCCACAAGTCACGGATATAATTGAGCGGGATTCGAACTTACAACGTTAGTAGTGATATATGCTGATTGCATGTGTAATTATAAATCCAATTACCAGACGATCACGACCACAACGAATGGCAAATGTCAAAAACATATGATATAATACTTTTCTTGAGGATATATTAGGGTAAATAAATCCTGAAATATCGAACAAGGTACTCCTCTCCAGAGGCTGTATTCCCTCATCTGGTTTTCAATTTTATTTTTGTATTTTATATAAAAAAAAAAGAAAGAAAAAAAGAAGAATACTATATGTGTTACAGGTTAAAATAAAGTGGGACAATTGAAATCATTACATAAATCTGTATAATACATAATGATTCCAACATTGTTCTTTAGATATCATATATTATAATTCCGGAGCACCTGTGTTTACCTCCGGTTTTTAGTGAGGTTATATACATTATTAGTTCCATGGTTTGATGTCTGATACAATTTTAGCGTAAACACAACGTTCTGTTCGTCTCAATCCAATTGAAATCACATTTCTCACATCTGTGATAATTTTCAGATTGGGTTCGTCCATGCTCTGATTTGATTTGTAGGGTTTCATGTTTCATTTATTATGTTTGAAGTTATTTATTTATGCGGTTTTCTATCAGTAGAGAAACCGCTTACTCTTCTAGAAAATATGATTCACCGACTCCCCCACTCCCGTTTTTTTTCTGTGAGTACATATTGCTCAATCTTAAGTTTTCTGTGGAATGTTTTGTAGATCTGTTCTTTAGTCCGCTTTCTTTTGACCATTGTATTGTCTGTCATTCTTCGAAATGCACCATATGATTTCTTCTTTGGTATCTTCAAACTTTTTTCATAATATGTTTGTATCAATATTCAAATAAATACCAACATTGATTGTTTCATATATCATAACAATGATTAAATCCTATATTACTCCATTAGTTTATTACTGATTGCAGATTTTAAATAATAACATTGTATTTACCTGTCTGTTGATATTGTGTATTCTCCAAATATTCTATGTATCTGTTGTCTGTTTTGATTGGGAATACAATGTTCAAGATATGTGGTCCATTCTGTTTCCTTCGTTCTAAGCAAGCTTTGAATTCCCTTTCAAATTGAAAGATAGTCAATCCAAATAAATCATTATGACGGTCTGTCCTTTTGCCAAGTATTTGTTCGAGATAAGAGAAATGTTTTCGTTTTCCCCGATAGGGAAAGTTCTTGACACCATGACTGTCTACAAACAACACTTTCTTCGTATTGTACACCTTTTTGTTATCATCGTCTTCGTCTTCGTCTTCATCTGTATGATATGTTGGCTTAGCAGCCATTGTGTAGCTTAATTAATGTATATCCCACCTACAAATATATATTTATTGCATATACAATTTAGCTAGAAATTAATTATAATTCAAAACTATCGCAGAGATATGTATTTATTTGAGATCACTGTTGACATTATTTTCATGGTTATATAATTTGATATTTGTTGCTTCCCTGCATAGTAAGCCACCAAGGAGAAAAAGCAAGGACTAGTTGGCTAAGAATCTAGATAATGTGTCCATGTTAAGTGCCATGTCTACCCGTGGACAGTTGCTACAGAATGGTAGTAGTATATATCAACCCAGCTTATCATTTTGGACAGGTACAAAGCGGACATCATTTCATGGAATGTAACATGCTGTCCCAGTGATCTAGCTGTAAAATGATAACTTGGCGTTAAACCAAACATAATATGTACATCATGTCTCTGCTTATCGGGGTGGCGGTCTTAAAAATCAACGATTAATTGTAAGTATTCATATTGCCTGACATAATGTTAAAACTTAGTTTTATGTTTTATGAAAACAAATCCCATAAAATCTCAACAAAATGTTACAAAATATAAAAAAATATGCGTTTTATATTACGAAATACAAGTGAGTGGGCTTGATATACCATAATACAATTTATCTATTTATTATGAAAAGGTACGTTTCCGGTCAAGATTGTGCTTTTATCTAATATTTTAACAAAAAGATTTTTATATCGTCTGATAGAGTTTAAAATTGTCTTTAAGAATATCTAAACGGTTTTTGACCGGGGTCTTTGAATTTTGAGAAATTTGAGATCAAAGTTGAAAATTAGCCGATGGCTAACTCTGAAAAGGTACGTTTCCGGTCAAGATTGTGCTTTTATCTAATATTTTAACAAAAAGATTTTTATATCGTCTGATAGAGCATAAAATTGTCTTTAAGAATATCTAAACGGTTTTTGACCGGGTCTTTGAATTTTGAGAAATTTGAGATCAAAGTGGAAATTTTGTTCATTGCCCGTTCTCATTTTTTACATTTCCGGTCAACTTTTAAGTACCTAAATAATAAAATATTTTATTATCCATTCCTTTAAAAAATAGATCTTAACAATAGCTTTAAAAATCCGTTGATGTTTTTATCCTAGGTTGAGTACTTTACAAGATATGACCTTTCAAGTCCCCATTTTGGACTTCCGTGTTTTCCCACTTCCGCGTTTTAGACCCTGCCTGGATGTTGTTATTTAGAATAATTGACCACATGTACAAAATATCAGTATTAAAATAATCTACTTTGTTTCTTATTTTTATTTTAGAAACACTTACCTTAGTATATTTTACCTCTACCACAATCATTCATTCTCAACTTCATGTCTGATTTTGTTAAGCTTCAATATCATTGGATAAGCTGTCAATGACATATCTAGGGGAATATTCAGACTAAAATATAGAAACAGGTATTTCCATTAGTTTCGTTTCTATTGTTAACATTAACCGACTTTTATAGTATGGGCATTTAAAATGTGTTACGATAAACCGTTCAACAATATTTACATCTTAGGAAATTTACTTAATAATATACATTTCTTATTTGCACCAAATATCGACAATAGTATATCAAAATATACATCAGATTGTAAAACAAATTTAGGACGATTTGATCACAGGTGCGTGCTTATAACATGGATCCCCCTTTTTGTTACTATATTGTCTATACAATTATTGTATCACTCATCCTTTTGCTTGACGTGTTCGTTGACATAGCCATGCGATATTATGGAAACAGCTGCTTACATGTCCATCACCTCTTTACGTATATTCAGAAAAAAGGGAGAAAGTTAAAATTGTGTGTAGTGGCTCCGTTCGATCCTGCAAAACACCTTAATTCATATAAATTACCTTATCATGAAACTAAGATTTTAAAACATTGTTTCGGCAGTTAACAAGATGCCGGGTCTGGTAGAAGTATCTCATAAGAGGTTAATGTTGGCAATTGAAACATTATTCTCTTCCAAACAAGGGGGAAAAGAGGAAAAGGAAGACGTGTTTTCAGTCTGATGTACATGTTGCATGTTTGCAATTATTTATAAAAATGGGTGTATAAGGGGTCCAGAATTCGAATTGTTACAAATTTTTATGGTATATAGATTGTCTCCTCTAATTGTATTCCTTATTACATATGGTTTTACTTACATAATATCTAGACTATATTGTATAATTCCTTGTTTCATATCAAGATGGTAATTTAAAATTGTTTCGCCAGGATAAGCAATAAATATTGCCAAATATGGCGTTAAATAAGAAATAATAATAAATACAAATGGCCCGTAATATGATATTGAAATAAGTACAATATGGAATGTATAAATAAACTCATTTGCATAAAACGCACTTTTATTTCATTATAGAATGAAACGTATAAAGTAACATCAAAATTAATAAATTTAATACAAAATGAATGCAAATTTCATTTCAAACCACACAGTTCGAGATAAAGACTTGCGATTAGACCGTAAAATATCCTCATTTATGGATCATATATGTATACTATTGGCAAGAAAACAAACACTGGCTTTCATAATTATGCATCTATTAAAGCAAACATTTGTTTTTCTAAGAACATGTAGAAAAATGTAATTGTAAATCGTTTGTATTTATTATATGGAATTCTAATATGACATGCTGTAAACAAAAGGGTAAAAAATCCCCGATTTATTATGACTTACACGCGTTGATGATCAGGAATCATATTTGGCTGTTTAAGAAATAATTTATGGAAGGGGTAAGTTTGTTGGAGATTTTAATATGGGAAGCATTATCTGCGCAAATTGAAAACAAAAATACGCAGATAATGTTACCCATATTAAAATCTCCAACAAACTTACCCCTTCCATAAATTATTTCTTAAGTTTAAACATGCATAAATACCACAGAATTAACGAGGTATCATTCCGTGGTGAGAGGTTCAATGTGTTACGTAAGATACAATACGGAAACTTATGTTGTAGAATCAATAACCAACAATAGAAATGTTATTGACTTTGTCACTCTGGTAAAATTATGACTTTATCTTGTACAACTGAATGACGTCGGGTCTATGCGACTCTTGGGAGCTTGGATATGTGAATTGAATAATGAGAAGTCGTAGACTAAAGGAAAGACAACACAAGGGGTAAAAGAAACAGAACAAAGAGTGATCTACAAATAAAATGAATTACAACAGACACCACACTGTAGGAACAATTCTGAAGTCATATAGAGTAATCGTACAAAGCGTACAAATGTATATCCTAAGCACACAAATACATGACCATTCACTTTCTGTTGGTAGTTCCTATATTTCAATATAAACGGTGGCGGGGTTAGACTAGTTTTATGATCTTAAAACTCCCGTCTTAGTTAAATGAGGCCGCCATTCAAGTTTTTGCTGGATTGATAAAAAAAATCATCTTCAATAAAACATTGCGTGCCATTTATGTTCGTGTGTACAGCTTTAAATATTTATTTAATCTGTTGATATGATATTAATCTATTTCAGTGTAATAATATATTTATAATAGTGTCAGCATTATTATGTGTTTTAACGCTTGAATGGAATCTAGTAAGACCAATATTATCTTATTATATTTAGGACAATAGGCCTTTAATTATATTTGACAACAATTATCGCCGAGTTAAAAAGATTCAAGCTTTAATTAATGGGGTCTTTTGTGGTCAGAATAGAAAAAATAAAAAAAATAAATAAAAACTTTTAAATGTTTTGTTTCATTGGAATAGGCTACATTACATCGTATTCCACTTTCATGAGGCACGAAACATTTGTATTTCATAGAGAGATTGGATTTCACTTCTTACCAAAATATATAACGCCTTCCGTTCCTCATTCGGTTTTTCCAATTCTTGCTTATGACATATGTATTTATGTCAAAGTAAGTGATATCTCTACAGGTGGACCTTTGTTTCAGTGATATGCAGAAGATAATTTAATAGCAAATAGAAAAAAAATTCACAAGTTGCTACAACATTAAAATTAAGTACAAATCTGGGGAAACATAATATGTATGTTATTTTTATATGAACTTTGCATTAATCGAATATTTTGTCCACATTAAAGGGAAATAACTCCTATAAAACACGACGACTTAGATTTGTGAGTTCTGTTTTTCCCTATGACCGGATGTGCCAATATAATTAAAATTAATTGTTTGCTGTATCATTTCATAACTGTTTTTTTTGGTGATAGTCTAACATATAATGACATCCCATGAGGGGCCATGTCAGGGAACACTACATTCCTCTTTCGTGCAAGAAGTCGATTGTGGGAGAAGGTGAAGTTTTCTATTGTCACACGATTGTGAATCATTTTTACAATATAGTAACCCCGTTCACGTTTCTCTGGTTGTCACATGTTTTTCAGTTTTGATGGTCAAGCAGTTTGCGTGGTATTTAGTGTCAATATACTAAGACGGGTGCTACCAGTCAGAGGCGTAACAAAGTATAAATTCATGTGTAGGCAAGATTGCCAAGGGGTCTGGGGACCGGTCAAGGTCCAGGGCAGAGCCCTGGTGGGGGGTCCGGGGAGCTCAGCGATTTTTTGGATTTTTTTAAAATGAAGAAGAAACCGTTTTTTTTTTGTTTTTTTTTTTAAGGAAATTACGACAACTCAGTCAACAATATTTACGTCATCTTTCAACTATATAGAGGAGGATTAGAAAAAACAACTTTTTTTTTAAAACTGCAATAAAAGTAGGTGAACGATTCGCTGACATCACTTTAAATGGAGCAGCCCTCTGATGGTTTTGAAGCTGGGTTTTATAAATGGTTTTTACTAAATTTGAAATGTGTTTCAAATAGCTCTAAATTGACCTGAAAAACTATTTTCGGTCATTTTAATTTATAATTACATATTTGATACAGTTTAATCAATTGAAATGCCTAGCAAGCTTTTAAAATTGATGAAGCTCAGGATCAAATCAAATTGCAAATTACTTTCTATATTTGATTTTTTTAGGTGAGAGGTTTCTTGTATTGATATAGAAATGTATTGTACGTCTAATTATAGCAGTTACTTATATTTTAAAAAATCGAAGTGAGGGTTGCATTATTGTAACTAGACTGTTACCTGCTTGGAAATGTAAATGTTTGAGCATCAGTCAACTCAGCTTCTAGCAGGAATAATTTATCTATGTGTGACAAATTGCTCAAGGTGATGCCTGCAGTGTCAATATACGGTGGTCCATGCTTGCTTATCGCACTAGCACTGGCAACACTATAAAGACCTTCCGAGATTGCTTCTGACACATTTATGTCATGATCACCCTTGTCTTTATCAGGAGCATGGGCTGTTGAGTGTCAGACTTTAGTTTTAAAAACGTGTTAAGTTTTCTTTGACTCATATTTATGTTGCAAAAAAACTTTTTGCAGTGATTGTGACTTCACAAAAAATAGCTGCGGAACCGTAGCTCTTTATGGTCCTGTTTATTTTGGCGGACCATAGATCCGCCAAAAAATAAAATAAAAAAGGTTCCGCAGCTAAACCAAAAATAGCTCGACATAGAAGTATTTAATTGACGAGACGACAAACGTAGAAACCCGATCGTGTTTCCGCACTTCATTCAGAGTATGCTACTAGTCTATATTGCTTGGTAGGAAGCGCGCATGCAAGCAATTTTTTATTTATTTTTTTTGCATTTTTTTTTCGAAAAAATATGTGTAGGCCCGTCCTTTTTTGCTACCGTTGTTGTTACGCCCCTGCCAGTGGAGCGGGAATTTCTCACCCTTCTGGAGAACCTGTGTTTACCCCCGGTTTTTAGTGGGGTTCGTGTTACTCGATCTTTAGTTTTATATGTATGCTTTGTAGATCGTTGTTTGTCCTTTTGTACGTTTTCTTTCGGCCATTTTGTCGTCTGTTCTTCTTATTTGAGAGGTACATATCGACATTTGAAGTTCCTAAATCATGTAATTATTATTAAAACTAAGGTTCTCTTTCCTCAACCGTAGGTGGCTATCCTGTTTAGGTCATTTAGGTTTCGTGCTCGCAAATAATTTTATAACTTATTTAGCTTTTTAATATTTTGGGTTTTTGTTTTAGCTTATATGATAAGGATGCACTATACATTGATGCTGTGTGACTCAACGTGAGGTATCTAGGGAACCAGACAGCATAGCATTCAATGTCTATATGCTAATAGTGGAGTAGGAGTTGCTTACCATTACGGAGGGCCCGAGTAAGCTCCTGGATTTCAGAAGGGTTAGCGTTGCTTGATATTTAGTTTTCTGACTAGTTCGTGTATATAATTGTTCTCTTTTGTGTCCGTTTTTTCTTTTGGCCAGTGTATTTCCCCGTCCTTTAGTTACGGCCTCTGATTACCCATTTG
>MJUT01030418.1:0-16637 GCA_002080005.1 Gigantidas platifrons
AATCAAATCTATTAAAAATGCCATGTTTTGTGTAGAATAACAATAATATATTTATAATCACTGTCGATATTTTAACTTTTTACAAATTTTTTGTATTTTCAGGAAAATAACTACCTAAAGATTGTGAAGGCCTCGTGGAACGGTTATGACGACGAGGGAGGCGCTGCATTTGGTGATGTTATAGGCCACAATATTAACTTATTGGAATTAGATATTTCATGTTGTAGAATAGGTCCAGAAGGATTTGGTAAAGTCATGAAAGGGGTTCAGACATAATGAGAACTTAGAGGTGTTAAAGGTGAGTATCAGATAAAATAAAAAAACAAAAAAAAAACAAAAAAAACGCCTTGCAGTAAAATACCCACACTTAGATGTTTTATTAGAACACGTTTTATTTTTATAGACAGGCAAATTATTTTGAGTGCACTATTAAAAGTCACTACATTTCGGATTAATACTACCAATGCATAACCTTGCCAATACATTTAATGGTATCCAAACAAATAAAATTGTAAGTTTTGATCGATAACGAGGAATAACATGATGTTTAGTAGTAAGTCAATGTCACTTATTTTCATTATTTCTGTGAATTTGATGACTTACAAATGCACTACTACTGTTGCAAGGATATGAGTGGGTTAGTGAGTAAGTGATTGTTGTTTACCATCAAGTGAGTAATTTGTCAGCTATACCGCGGAGAGAACTATATTGGATGAGATTATGTCCTCTTTGTACTACAACAACAGTCATAGTTGGATTTTATAGTGACAACACACTGGAACAACACGTCGCTCCACCCGGACACATTGTCGTGATTCCGAGCCATGCGTCTTTGCTCTTACTCCTTTGACGATTCGTGTGGTGAAGCAACATATACCAATTTTACATTCCAAGGGCCCGAACCCAAGATCTGCCGCAATCGAGGCGAGCATATTAACCACGGTAGCGGTCATGATCTATGTATACTATGACATTTACAAGACATTGCATTCCTAGTATTTGTATTTATCTGATATTTTGTTTGTTTATTGATCTTGTGTATCTCGGTTGATGTTTGTCTATTCGGATTGTGTATCTATGTTGATGTTTGTCTATTCGGATTGTGTATCTATGTTAATTTTGTCTATTAGAATTGTTATATCATGTACTTTAGAACAATTTGTACATATAACAGGGGTAATCAGAAGCTGTGAATCCTACTACGGACAACACAGTGGTCAAATGAAAATAGACAAAAGAACAAAGAACGATCTACAAAACACTCGACAGAAAACATAAGACTGAGTAATACCAACTTCCTTAAAAAGTATGACTGAATTCAGGTGCTGCAGTAAGGAAAACAGTGCTTTACTACTCCACTAGTGACAGCCGTCTTGCTACTTTTAAACAACACAAAAAATATCTGATATTGAATTCGTGTTGGACACTAATAGGAGCAAATAAATACAAATAACGTCAGTAAAACACGTACCCATGTATAACAAATGGGGATAGAGACGAACACGACAACGTGTTTACGAGGAAATCGTTGCCTTTGTATGTTTATCTCTGATATCTGTATACAGCAAATGGTTGCTACCCACCAAATATATTATGACAAATATTGATATGGTCAATTTTAATATGCTGTATTAAATGAATTGTCTGTCTATATTTTGCCAACGTCTTTATGTGATTAACTGACTATCTGCTATCCGTGTTGGAAAAAAAAGACTTAATATTGGTGATATGTTTGTAGATTGGTAAAAACAATATTCCTGATACGGCTGTAGAAACTGCACTGGATTTAATGTTAACATTGGATCCAACTAAATGTAGGCTGGCAGTCTTAGATTTATCGGTAAGTTTTCATGATTCTGTTTCTCAACGCCGGAATCAAAATGGATTTATTTTTTAAATATTTTTTTGAACATAAGACAATCATCAATCATGTATAAGTAAAGATAACACTCACATATTGCATGGTTACTATATTCGTGGTATTTTTTTTTTATTGTAATTTTATTTATAAAATGAAAAACGAAAATACAATACTGTCCTAGCAGTTCCAAAATATCTAATAGAAAATGGTAGAAACAAAGGGAAATCGATACTCACAAAACACATATACATGACCGCTCACGTTCTTGACTTCAAGGAAAAGTGGCGAGACCCCTCATTGAAAAAAAGCAATTTGAAGCAAATAATCTACACCTTTAAACATTTAGACACAACGTCCCCTCCTGTGTACAAAAGGAAGAACTCTACACTCAATTCTAAGATTTAGACCATAGTTAATGCATACTTACGGATTGAATGTTCGCTTTAATGCCGTTTGCTTTATACCTTTGACAGCTATAGTGTATAGTAACCCGGATGATTGGAGAAAGACGTGAATTCTTGGATAAATCATCGTCGCCAAGTATTTCTATCTGTTTAATATTCTTCCCTAATATACAATGTGAGCAGAAAGGGCGATAACCCTAGTAAAATCATCACTTCATTTGTGGTTTTTATAGATGGATAATTGGCTTAGCCATCGCTCTGTTGTACTTTCCTTTTCAACTAAAAAGTATATACAAGAATATAAACAATCCTCAGAAACAAAATACAAATATTACAGAGACAATGTTTTTGAACTAATTGATGATTTTAAATGACCATTGTTCAGACTTGTGTGGATTGAAACGCTCTCCTAAAAAACATGTACACCCACAATAACAATACAGACAGATAAACATTATAGAAAACACCGAATGGCCAATCAAATACAGGCAATACTGAGACATAGGTAACATTCGGAACAACACACAGAAGGGGCAATCACGAATAGACAACCCAGAGACATAGGTAACATTCGGAACAACACTCAGAAGGGGCAATCAAGAATAGACAATCCAGAGACATAGGTAACATTCGGAACAACACACAGAACGAACACAAAGCAAATGAAAATATTGGAAAAAAGACAAATACATGCCATGGATAAAAGATATATAAAGAAAAAATTACCAAAGATATATGTATTATTACGATCTATTTCATATAGACTACGTAAACACCAATGTCTTTTAAAATTAAATAGTATGTATTTTTAGGACGTTATGTTATCAGTCAAATCCCAAGAAAGATTAGTGGAAATAAAAGACTTATTTCCAGACTTAGACATTATTCATGGATATACCGATTCATATGGAAAGCGAAAAATGGTTGGATTTGGTGATGTTGGACAAGAATCGTTGTTGTGTTTGAAGGAATATTTAGAAGAAAATAATATGATAGTTACCGAACTTTTCAGTAGATTTGATGAAGATGGTAGTAATAGTGTGGATTATGACGAGTTTAGGGCAGGGATTAAAGTACGTTAAATAGTATAAGTAATTATACACATCCTTTCGTAAAATTGTTTGAGCAATTGCAATAGAGGAGTGACAAATTTGTCAGTATGAATGCTTCTATTGCCTGATCAGGGGCCGTTGTATTGTAGTTGGATTTATAACTACCTGTGCAATCAGTGCCTATCATCACTACTAACGTTGTGAGTTCGAGTCCCGCTCATGCGATGTGACTCGATACAACATTATGTGTCAGGTTTGACTGTATACACGTCCATTCAATTAGTCAGCCCACTTCACACTAGATCAAACTGTCTAATTTACTTACAAGGACACGGATGGGAGCTCTGTCATTGATTTTTGTCTATATTTGTAGCCTCGTAATATGATATATGGCGCAGTGATGACGGTATTTGTAAAAAAAAAAACTTCACTTGTATTTAGTGTTCTTGTTGATAACCACGGTTTTGAGAAATACAATTCTATACACAAATAACATCAAAACGAAACAAAACGATGACCAGCTGTAGGGTTTATCGATAGAAGTAAATAATACCGTCAACTGTACACTAGAATCCGTTTCACACTCATCTTAGGGAATTGGCTATGCATATTTCAGACGACCCTACCAACACTGAATGCAGAACAGCAATAAAAGCGGTGCTCCTTTACTTAATTTGGGTCTTGAGGTAAAGTTGGATTGTCTCTTATGTTCATTTACACCCACATCCTTTCTTACTACATGTACTAGTGTAAGATGACGAGTTTAGTAAGGAATAATGACACGGAATGTAGAGTAATCGTAACTACATTATATTACCTATGAAATAGTACTAAAATGAAGAACAAAAACTGCCATACTGTGTTAACAATCCTAAAAGTCAATAAAAAAATTGTAAAAACAGAGGAAAAAGCGATACGTCTAACGTACATATTCACGACCACTCACTTTACAATACCACGTGGGTTCGCGCCCGGCTTTGTAAATTACAAAAATGGTGCACTCGACTCGCAGCCGCAAGTAATAAAATTTACCAGTTGCTTGCCCATGGTCGGTGGTGTCTTCGGGTACTCCGGCTTCTTCCACCACTAAAGCTGGTTGCCATGATATGGCTGAAATATTGCTGAAATTGGCGTTAAACACCAAAGATCAAATCAAATCAAATTCCATGGTACAGGCATTTCAAGAAAAGTGCGGAGTTTAAGTAGTTGCATGTGAGGTTAAACTAGATTTATGGACTCAAAGCCATATCATAGCACATCAATATGAATCCAAATGCATATGATATTATTGTATTAACTTTGCATTTTCAGGAGGAAGGAATTCCTTTGTCAACAGATCAAGTAGATCATTTAATTAAGTACATAGATATCGATGGAGACGGCGACATAGACATTAGGTAAAAATAAAATAAGATACTTGATGCAGGTGTAAATCAATCCACATCATCTTCCAGGAGTTTTCATTTTTATGTTATATAACCACATAGGCGATACACTTCTTGTTCATGTTAGGTATATAAAATATTGATACATACAGTTTGTGACCATGCACAAAACAAGTGCACTACAGATTAGATGTCTATTAAGTGTCTATTAATTTATGTTCCTTTGTGATTATCTCTAGCAAGAATGTTCAAATAAGGGTAATAACAAAATTACCGAACTCCGAACAAAGGGAAAGTCAAAATTCATAAGTATATAAACAGACAAAATCAGTCAACAACCGGAAAACTGGGAAAATAGTAATGACCCTGACTTGGTACAGGCAGTATTTAGAATAAGTCGTTTACCTTAGTCTGGTGGTATGCAATTGTTGCAATATTGTAAAAATTAACATATTAATATATATGGAGCTTTAAAATGAGGACTATTTTGTTTAATATAAAAACTTTAGTCACTTGCATAATGTTCTCTCCAATATATTTACATCCTAAGATCAAAGCATCTACTACATAAGAATAATAAAAAAAAATTCTGAAATGACAATTCCTTATGGTAGGGAAATATTTATCGGAGGAATAATCGCAGATACACTATCTTCCTCTATTATATTATATTCCTGTTGATAATTTCCATATATTTTCAGTGAGCTAGTCCTTAAGATAAAAGAAATCACAAAGAGGCGAGCGGAAGAGCAGGCACAACGGGGAGCGGAGTCTGCTAAAAGAAGACGGTAGTACAAGAGGATAGTCGTGTTGTTGTACATTTGTGAAACTCATGATGCTGTAACATTAAAAGAATTTGTACATAAAATCAAACTAATTATAATAAATTGTATTTGACCAAAATGACAGTTGTGTTTCTTATTGCAAAATTTGACTCTCGCTGAGAATTGCTTTAGAGTTTTGTTTTATTATAAAATGAAAAGCAAAAAATACCACAATGTCAGAACAGTTCCAAATCTAACAAAAAATACCACAATGTCAGAACAGTTCCAAAATCTAACAAAAAATACCACAATGTCGGAACAGTTCCAAAATCTAACAAAAAATACCACACTGTCAGAACATTTCCAAAATCTAACAAAAAATACCACAATGTCGGAACAGTTCCAAAATCTAACAAAAAATACCACAATGTCGGAACCGTTCCAAAATCTAACAAAAAATAGCACAATGTCGGAACCGTTCCAAAATCTAACAAACAATAGCACAATGTCGGAACCGTTCCAAAATCTAACAAACAATAGCACAATGTCGGAACCGTTCCAAAATCTAACAAAAAATACCACAATGTCGGAACCGTTCCAAAATCTAACAAAAAATACCACACTGTCGGAACCGTTCCAAAATCTAACAAAAAATACCACAATGTCGGAACCGTTCCAAAATCTAACAAAAAATACCACAATGTCGGAACCGTTCCAAAATCTAATAGATAAATCGTAAAAAGAATCAAAAATATCCCTAGCACGCAAATACATGACCAGGCACTTCAATGGCTAGGAACAGGCACTTCAATGAAAAAATTGCGCGGTTAAACTAGTTTTATGGGGACAGATCTAGTTAAGTAAGTGTTTCCCACATGTGAGCAAACCGCCACCTGTCGCACCCAAACGGGTGAACAGCGCTGTCACGACGAACGTTAACATCTCGAACATATAACACAATATATCATGTAATCCAAATTATACTGACCAATCCTGGGCATGCGCAATTTCCTATCGGAAAGTTTACTCACAGATCTTCTTATAACTCTAGGATTCTACTGAATCCTCTACTGTCATCTCAAAGCTTGAATCGCGACTTAAACCGTGGTCATGTCCGGTTGGGTATTTCTGAATGCACTCTTTGTAATTATAGTTCAGTGGCTGATCTTTCCAGAGTCTGTCTAATCTGGATTCAAATGTCACTATATTCTTGGCTGTCACTACTGAATCAGGTAAATTATTCCAGGTGTCAACAGAGCGGTGTATAAATTAATATTGTCTGATGTTCAGTCTAGGGAAGATTTTGAAGATCTTGTAGTTATGTCCCCTGGTGGACGATTCTTTCTTTAGTGTGATGAAGTCCGAAACCTCAGGGTCATATTTCCCAGTTAGTATTTTGAAGAGCTCAATCATATCACCACGTATACGTCGATATGATAGTGTTGGTAACTTCAATTTCTGTAGTCGTTCAGGGTAGCTTAAATTTGTGGTAGTTCATGGTAGTTGTCTTGTGGCTATTCTCTGTACATTTTCGATTTCATCTATATGCTTGGCCAGATGTGGTGGACACCAAACTTGATTTGTGTATTTTAAATGTGGTTTTACCAATGCAGTATAAAGTAACTTAAATGAGTTGTTGTCCATATATTTCATAGTCCGCCTAATTAATCCCATGATAGAGTTGGCTTTATTGACTTTCTCTGAAATATGTTTGTCGAACGAGAGTTTCTCATCTATTGTGACTCCAATATCTTTCTCCGATTCGGTGTACTGTAGTGTGTTTCCATCTTCTTTCAACTTGTACTGATGTTTGTTGATGTTTGATTTACCAATCATCATCACTTTACATTTGTCTGGGTGAAACCATAACAGCCACTCGTAAGTCCAATGTCGCATATAATACAAATCTTCTTGTAATTTTTCAGTCCTCTGGTTTTAATATGGCTCTAAATAGTTTTGTATCGTCTGCAAATAGGTGTGTTGGTATCAGTGTGAGTGACGTCTAGTAAATCATTAATGTTCAGTACAAAAAGTATGGGTCTCAGGACAGATCTTGCGGTATTCCACTTGTTACATCTTTCTATTCCGAGGTTTGTCCATTAACTGCAACCCGTTGTTTACGGCCAAAGAGAAATGACTTGATCCAAGATGTAAGCGGTTCGGATATGCCGTACATACCAAGTTTGTGTATTAAACGGAGATGAGGCACCTTATCAAAAGCTTTCATAAAGTCACAATAAATGACATCTACACATCCTCCCATATCAAGTATTTCAGTCCATTTATCAAGTACTTGTACTAGTTGTAAGACTGTAGAACGGCAACTTATGAATCCAAACTCCTTTTTTACTAAGCAATTTATTCTGTTTCATGTGGTTAACTATGCATTCCCTCACTATCGATTCAAGGACTTTACATATGATACATGTCAGGCTGAATGGTCTGTAGTTTCCAGTAACTTTCCTACCATCCTTCTTAAATAAAGCAATCACTATGGCACACTTCCATTCCACCGGGAGAGTTCTCGATGTTATTTATGTATTAAATATTATAGACAATGGTGCCTATAGTACCGAACTAAGTTCCCTCAGCGCTCGTGTGTGAAAGTTATCTCTGAGATTGTTTGATACTGCGTACATTTGATTAAGACAATATAAATCACCCAAAAACCAAGCGGAAAACACAGACATAAATATCATGCGTATGAACAAGATAAACCTAAATACTAAAAACTCAAATAAAAGGAATAAGATCAGATTACCTGAACTCCAACACAAAACCGGAAGTGAGAAGTGGTTTTCAAAGACGAACGCAAAGTATCTAAGACCCTTGGATGTTCGAGAAAAGAAACGATATATATGCAATACGCTACAATTAAAGCAAAATCGAAAGAACAAAAGGTCAGACTAAACGGACGTTCTGTTGCATAGCAAATTCAACTCCATCAATAGGACATGCAGTGAAGTCTTAATATACAAACATATTTAAAGAAGCAGAAACTCTCAAATTCATATTGGAATATGACTGCATTCACTAGATTTCCGTACGATGTAATGATTGAAAATGCAGTCCATATAATGTTTGAAAACTTGACTTTATGTAGGTACTTTGTAGCCTTGGTTGAATAATAATATTCAATACGGCCATACGATAAATTAGCTTCAATTAGCGTAATGTCTCAATTTAAAACTCACTGTAGCTAGGCGAGACACAAAAACCTCGTAATGATCATAGCATGTTTTAATCGCCCTTTGTAGGTTACTCTCTTGTCTAGAAAAACGCGATAAAGACTCGAAATGCCATGCGACAATAATTATACCCATATAAAGGGGTAGCAAGGATATTTCTATTTAACAATGACATGTTAACAATAGTGCATTTGTCACTAAGACCATAATTGTTCAGCAAAAAGGACATTCCTTACTTTGTTTATTTACATATCTTTATGATATTTACACTGCTTCAATTTGCCGCCATAATGAAAATATGAATTTGTTTAAACTATACACAAACATGTTCATCTGCTGCATTAATTCAATATTTAGAACTTTCAAATCGTTATTACTTCGTGTTACAAAAGCAAGCGGTCGATTTTGGGGTTCTCTTGATTCTTCAACCAATCTAAAGATATGTTGGCACTATTAATGAGATATAATTATAGAATCTATCAAATGTAAATTTATTGGTACATTATGTTTACTATGCTTATCTTAGAGATTTCCTTGAATTAACCCCGTCTCATATTAGTACACCGATGAAAAATAAAATATGAACTTTAAAGAACAATAAAAAATAGTACAGTCATGACAGATATAACACCAGTAAATAAGGGTAATAACAAAATTACCGAACTCCGAACTATCTTCCACTATACGAACGTTAAAGTTGAATGATAATAAGACAGATATGACAATAAAAACCCATCTTGCCCACCGTAAGGGAGATAACTCGTATATGAAAGGTACAAAAACGTATAATTTTAGAAACATTTCGGGAATGTGCAAAAGGTCTATTGTTTTTATTATAAATGCTCAATGACTGCAATAAATGTAACCAACACAAATTATTTTCCCCGATGGACTCCTATAAATAGAAAGCTAATGAATGGATCATGTGATATATAGGTTATCGCCATTGCAGAGAAATTCGTTATTATCCAAGGTAAAGCTTATCCTTTATACAGACATCCCAGTGATTTAATATTTCATAAAATTAGATTAAGATAAATTATATCAAACATTGTGTTGATGATTTTTGTTACATTAATTTCTATACAGAGTAAAATCATGACGTATGAATTATATTTTACAAGCCATCTGGGTGTAATATATATACAAAATATATAGAGCGAGGCTTATGGTGCTTAACGCCACGCCACTTTCCACAGTATTTTAGTTACATCGTGGCTGTCAGTTTTATTGGTGGGGGAAATTTGAATACCCGGATAAAACTACTGAACTGCCACAAGTCACTGATAAACCATATCACATCAAGATGTATCGAGTACACCTCGCCATAAGCGTGATTCGAATTCACAACTTCAGTGGTGATAGGTACTGATTGCACATGTAGTTAGATTTACAATTTCCTAATGATCAGGACCACGACTGCGCCAAAAATATATGTAAATTGACGGAAACGATCAAATTTATATGAACGAGCTTTAGAAACTGGTAGAAAGGTGATCCGTTTTGCATGCTTTTATATCCTCTTTTGCAGCGCATAGAAATGGATTTTATTATACTTCTGATAATGTATTTATCCTGCAGTATCACAAGTGTCCGGAATAAATTCAAAATGTATAGTGTATAGAGCAGAAACAAATGTAATTCCACTCATTTCAAGGGTGTCCTCTGTAAGGTCATATGTCACCTTTTGTCGTCGTCGCGTTCGATGTTAGTCGCTGTGCTTAATGAAAATCAAATTCTCCAAAATTCTTCTATATTCTAGCACATTTATAACTTTTAAAGCCGTAGTACATCTCAACGTTCTGTACGTATAAGGTTTGGGTCTGCCGCTGTTTCTCTTGGCATTCATCTTGCTCTTGAAAAATGTTTGTTATCAGAGATGTGACTTTGTTTCGGAATGCATGACCAATGAATTCCAATGTTCTCTTCTGGATTGTTGCTAGCATGATATGGTGAGTTCGCTTAGAACTCTTGCATTATATCGTCTGTGTTTGAATCTTCCTCTCAGCAGCCTATGGGACCACATTTCCTCAGTTTGTATTCTGTCGTCATCGACTTTTCTGCTTGTCCAGACATCGAAGCCATGCAACATTTTAGGCTAAATTAGACACTTCAAGATTTTAAGCTTAATGTCATTAACATACCGGATAGAAATTCAATACTGAAAACATTGACCTCCCAACCAAATCCATTTGACGAATTTGCCCATGTTCTATACGGATTACGTCCGAAGTGAACAAGAAGGAACATTCTATTTAAATGCCAATAGTCCCAGGATGGTGATTGGTAGAATCTGCTTCATTTCGAACATCAGTAATACACCCAAGTCTATCAAATGTTTGCTAAGTAAATGATCCATAGAAAAAATAGGCCATTTCAATGATCAATCGACGAGTTCATTTTGTCTGCCTTAAAGGGTGCGTTTGTCTATCTGGCAATGATGATTTATCCATATAGGTAGATGACAAACGTGATTTATTTTCTTCGCAAGAAGTAGGAAATACAGCCTTCTTCTTGGACTTGTTACAATGTTCAAAACATCACCTCATCAAGTCCAATTTTTATTATATGATCGCCTGACAGAAATCTTCTTATAAAGCTTGTTAAATATTGTCAGGGCATTAGACGGGCTGTTCTTTTTAATACAGGTGTTGATAAAAAGTGGCATATTCTCATTTGAAATTAATTATAGAGCACAACACACACGAGATCTGTGATCTGCATGTTTCTCTACACGCTTTGATTGATTACGAGTTGATTATCAAGGGTGAAATTCAACCACTTATTAATACGTACCTATTTACGGATAAAAGGTTTCGAACTTTTTCATGGATCATGCAACGGAATACCGGTAGTTAATTGAATATATAAAGCATTTAGTGATCCAGCTAGTAACAATGTAAATATAATTAGGAATGACAGGTCTAAACAAAATAAATCTCCATAACAATTCTCGTTCTGCTTCTAGCGAAACAGAGCCTAGTATCTTGTCTCTATATACATGATTATTGATATTGTCAGATGCAATTACCAACCACATCCGCTATATCCAAATAGTCCCTCTACCTCAACTGTCTAACATGGGGGATTGATTCAGAATGATTGTTTTGACCATTGATTAGTTTGATGGTGGTGAAATGGTGCTTTTTGAATGAACAGTACTGCGTTTTCTAGAAGACAGGTCTGGTTCAGATGCTAACGAAGACGATCAGATTGCTGTTTAGTTGACGTGATATTTAGTGTAGCCACTAGTGGAGTAGAAACTGTTTACCCTTCCGGAGCACCTGACTTAACCCCCGGGTTATTGTTGTGTTCGTGTTTCTTGATCTGTAGTTTTCAATGTAGTGTACTGTATACTGTAGATCACTGCTTGTCTTATTGTTGTTTTTTCTTTGGTCATTGTATTGTGTATCATTCGATTTACATCTTCTGATTATCTCTTTGGTATCTTCCAAAATTTTCTAATTTTCCTGTAAAATTTCAATAGTGAACATATATTTGTACGACTTCGTACCATTATAAATTCATGTTTTTCACAAAAGTTGGGGAGGAAAACAGAAAGGATTGAGGACACAAAAGGGGTAACCAGAAGCTGTAAATCAAAAAGAACAGACAATGCAATGGTCAAAAGAAAAAAGGGGAAAAAACCCTATGCAGACATGTATTCGCTGTGTCACGTCTATCAATTTCCAAAGAATTTGAACTAGTAACCGCGTTGATAAAAAATAATTATAATCATGTGTATTTATTTATACTTAGGTAAGTTGCTTCATTGTTCGTGTAATCATCCAGCATATTTTGTCATTGTTTGCTTAGCATTCGGTCCTCGACCATTATTGACTCTAGAAATTCGGCCAGGGATAATTTCATTACGTCTTGAAAACGCCCCTCTGACTGACTGACTTGGTCAATTCAATTCGTAATGTAAATATTTTCCCTTGGGAGGTAACTAGAAAGGCAAGCGCTACTGCTAAGAAACAAAGTATGTCAATTAAATTACCTGTAAAGACAGAATATTTAATAAAGACTTTATTTTTCAGCAAAATATTCAATACAACCTGTTAAAAAAAATTGGAATCTACTGTAATAAGAAGATCGTCTTTAATTATCATTATCCTAACCCTCAATTGGCTAATAGGCATTTATGGAAACTACTGATTAGACCCATATATAAACAACATCGCTTCCCCATAGTTGCTTGTCGACGGAAATAACTAGGAACACATTTTTGCTTCAAAGGTTTAACGTCATCGCACTTCCACAAACATGTATAGTTAAATTCGTCTCAAGTACAAGTTAGTACTACTGAGTTTACCATCTGCCAATTTCAATGAGAAATTTATGCTGCAAGTTTGTAGCTTACATATGACAATTATATATCCACTTGGGACCGTCGTGGTCGTGATCACATGATAGTTGGATATACAACTACATGCACAATCAGTTTCTATCACCACTACAGTTGTGAGTTCGAACCCTGTTTGAGGCGAGGTGTACTCGATACAACATTTAAAGTTTGTCAATGACTTGTGACAGTTCGGTAATTTTCTCCGAGTACTCCAGTTGGCTCCAACAATAAAACTGACCGCCATGATAGAACTGAAATATTGTTGAAAGTGACGTTAAGCACCATAAACCTCAATCAACCATCTATTTCCATGCAGGAAAAATTGTCAATCACTGGGTTTACTTTCGGGAATTAAATTTAGTGATATTTTCTTTTACGTGTGTATATCGACAATTCTACTTACCAATGATGTCAATATAAGTACATGTATTTACCTCAAATTGTCATAGAAACAATTGTTTGTTGTTGATAATATACAATACATTGAATTTATAAATTAAGTATTTCTATTTTTCACAGTAAAACAACATCTAACAGACATGATACAGGAAAGACGGTCCACAGTAGTTTGCTACTATCAAACTGTTTTTAGATTTGTCAAAATATATTCCTGTCGGGGTTTCCAATCCATCATCACTACTAAGAATTTGTCGGCCTTGTCTACCATCGGGTTCTATCACTACAACACTGTGGGAGTTGCTTGACGTCACGTAAATGTTGCCATTGATATCAACGGTTACACCTCGTGGATCAGTCAGCACCGTTTCGTCTTTAAATTCCCACAACTTTTCCCCTTTTATCGTATAGCATATGACGGTGTTAGTGTCAGGGTTTGTTTGATATATCTTCTCTCTACATGTTGTTATGTAGGAGTAAGACAAGTTAGTTTGTTTAACTAGAGTAGTACTTCTATCATCAGATAACTTCATCATTTGTATGCCCATATTTTCTTCACACCATAACAATACTCCATTATGATACGTTATTCCATAACACAATTGACTAGTGTTAATACGTCTCTCTTTTATTTTAGTGTCAATATTTATTATATCTATAACATTGTATGCTGACACAGCGACAGTTCTGTCATCTAGATATGTAACATCAAACGGCATACCCATTGAACAGGGGATTTCCTTATCTAATGTACCGTCATCGTTAAGGATAACGAGTCTTCTGTTGAAAAGGTCAGGAAATATAATTTTACCATTCGGGCAAACGATGCATCCTTTTATAAATGTATAATTATATCTTTTCGGGATATTAAATGTATTATGCAAGGTAAGTTTAATATCACTGATTGACTTTACAGATGGAGGTTGTATAACAGACATAATCTGCGCCTGTTTAGACTTCATTGTCTTGATAACAACTGACGGAGGACTTGTTTCTATAGAAACGGATCCAAACGATGTCATAGTCGACATTATATCCTTTATCTTTTTATCAATGCTGCATTTTAAATTAAGTTGTTGTAGACATCCATCTTCAGATAAAGCCATTATGTACTTCTCTTCTTTCCTTACCTCTTCCTCAATTGCCTTACTTCCCAGAAAGGTTTGGAGATCTGAGGCATACTCTTTGACAGCTGTTATGTCACTCTGTATTCCCTCTACGGTCTTTGACTCCTCAGAAAGTTGTTTTAATAGATTATCTATTTGAGACTTGATTTTATCTTCTGAATCATCTAGTTCTTTCAGAATATTCTGTTCTAGTGTATCTAAATGAGAGTTTATTTTAACATGCAGCTCTTTTACCTGGTTGTGAAATATCTGTCGTTGTTGTCGAATTTCCGACAGATTTTGTTCCCGGTTTTTTATTACGTTGTCGATATTATATTTGATATTTGTTAAACTCTGTTCAATATCGTCAATCAATGTCGAGGTTTTCGATGTTCTAATAATTTCACGAATAGACAAAAGTCCTACACAATCTGTGTGGTTTGTAGAAATACAATCTGGACAGCATGGATTGTCATGGATCTGACAAAAAATTGTGTATTTCATATCATGATCTTTACAGTGATGACCGATTTCTGAAATACATGATGGCAATTTTTGATAATTTTCTATTGAAATTGTGTCATGATTTCTAGTGCTTTTTGAAATTTTGTGAAAATGTGTTTCACAGTCTGAACATAGACCCTCGTCACATTCCGGGCACCATTGGGCTGCATATTTTGTGATATGTTGAGTTTCGCATATGCCACATGGAATATCATGTGATGTTGCCATTGTAACCTACAACATAAAGCAATATATATATATATATACACACTCCGACAAAAGTTAAGCACCACCCTATATTTTTATCGATATATTTTTTACATCAATACTATTAAAACTATAAAATAGATATCACTATTTTCCTTACACTTCTTAAAAGACTACACCAAGGGCTCTAACACGCCTCTTCATGCTTCGCACAAGACGCCTAAGCCGTTTTTGGGGTAACTGTTGCCACTTCTGTAGGATAGCAGTTCTTAATTCGCCAATATTTTGAAATTTTGGATTGCGTTGGTTAATTTTTCGGCCAATACAGTCCCATACATGCTGTATAGGGTTCATGTCTGGCGACATCGCAGGCCATGGAATTGTCTGAACAGCCTCTTGCTGTAAAAAATGTACAATTCGTGATCTATGTGGCCTAGCGTTGTCGTCAATGAACATTGGTCTGTCAGCCAACGCATGATTGTCGAAATGGGGGACTACGCGTGAAGAGAGCACATTGTCACGATATTTTTGGCCTGTCAGATTACTATCAAGAACGTACAAGTCCAACTTACAGTCAAAGGAAAAACAACCTCAGACAGTTACACCCCCCACCCCCAAAAGCAGTTGTGCCCAAAATGTGGTTGTCCTGAAATGAAGTGCTTCGTTGGCGCCAAACCCTTGCACGAACATCGCTAGGGCGTAGCAAAAACGACTTTCATCAGACCAGTGGATCCGTCTCAACGTGCGAATAGTCCACGTCAAATGATCATGTGACCAGTCAAATTGAGCATGGCGATGACGTAATGTCAACTGTGGACGTTTTATGGGTAGTCGCGCTCGCATTCCCTGGTGGTGAACGCGTCTGATTACAGGGCGTTTGCTAATCTGGCCCCCAAACGCTAAATTACCACGAAGTGCACCAGCTGTACTGAACGGCCGTTGCCGCGCCCGTCTTGATATGAGCCGGTCCTCTGTCGGCGTCGTTTTGCGAGTTCTACCTGCACGTGGACGGTCAGTAACATTCCCCGTTTGACGAAAACGCTGCATCAGTCGTACAATGATGGAATGGTTAACCCTGAAGTGGTCTGCCACCCTTCTATGGCTAAAACCACCGTTATGCATGCCAACAGCTTGCCACTTTTCTGGTATGATTAATTTTCACCGCACCATACCAAACCAATAGAAAAAGAAACTTAAAACTCTACACAAAAAAATCAACTTTCGTTCGCAAACACAAATGTTGAAAAGTACACGTGGCACTTTACACGACCTGTCATATACACATAAATAAAAGTCGATCAATAACCTGTTTCACAGGTAAGTATGTATGTGTGTACAGGTAACGAAAACAGCCAACCGATTTGAAATCTTCTACACTTTAATATATATGTTATACCAATTTTATTTCAGAAAGAGATTTTT